>BSAI01000148.1:902671-920167 GCA_036245035.1 Adrianichthys oophorus
CCTGACCCTGACCCTGCTCTGTACCTGACCCTGCCTCTTTGCTGCCTGTCCTGACCTTTGCCAGGATTATTACTCTGAGTAAGCTTTCTGGACTTTTAGCTGAGCTTTGCTCCTGTCTGCCTGTTACTATAGTAAACCTGCTGTAAATGTAAACAGCTGTCTGTCTGTCTGTGACAGAAAGCTCCTTCACAAGTATTTTTTCCTGCATGTCGACAGTTGTGTTAAAGGTATACAATCACTCACCATACAACTTCTTAAACAAATAAAGGAATATTTATCATTTTGGCTGAACTTCTTTTGGAGTGAGAAGAATTAATCACCACTTACAACAAACTTGAAATCCCTTTAAATTTGTTTTATTGCTTTTATTCTTTCAGTTCATTAAAGTACAACAATGATCACTATATGTGATCTGAACCTTTTTACTGAGGAACCACTTTTTGTATTTCTGTCATGTTCTCAAAGCATTTTAAAGACAGATACTATATCTTTGCTTATATTTCTAAATAGGCTACTGAGAGACTAAGCCTCTCTTTTTGATGACATGTTCCATTGCTGCTTTTTCAGAAATATCCAGGTTGATCTTGTACTTTGCCAGGATTTTCAGGATGGGCGTCAGTCTTAACCACCACTGTTTCTTTGGAATACGATGTCTGCAGAAGACAACATCAACTCATTAAAAGAGAAGTTTGACACAGGCTCAGAGCTTCAACAAGACATAGGGATAATAACTCTAAAGGTAAATAGTGTTAAAAAAGAAGTCTTACTCAAAGTCCGTTTCATCTTTGAGTTCTGCCAAAGGTTGGAAAACCAGAGCTCTCTTCCTCATACCCAGCACACAGGCTGAGTCTTGAGAGTTGGCAAAGATGCGACCTAGAGGTGTGAGATTTGGGAATGGAACATGGATTATTACTTATGTGCAGTGTAAAAACAATCTGTAAAAGATTTGGGGTAATTCATATTCCAACCATGTCTGTAGCATTCCTTCAGCTTGTCAGTCAACCAGAGGACAGACTTGATTCCCATCTTTGTGCCGAAGTTCCTGTCAAAGGGACTTGGTGTACCCCCCTGACAGAGAAGAGAGGTGTTGTAGCACACAGGACATCACTTTTGATGCCGAAACAACAACACAAGAAGAAAAAAGAAAGAGAAACAAACCTGCTGCATGTGGCCAAGAACATTCTTCCTGCAGTCAAAAACTCCCTTGCCCTCCTCAGAATAAAGGTTAAAGATAAAGTCGGTGGTGTAGTTTGCGTTGCATTTTTCATTTCTTAAACAGAAGTGGGATTTGAGAAGAAACATGAACCTTCAAACTGACAATGGTGGGGTAATTTCATAGAGCCACTCCAAAGGAAATCCTTTTGTTGTTTTTAACACATCCTTGTGGTATTTTTCTCATGATGGAAGACATGTATAAAGAAAAGTAAAATTATAACTGCATTTCCGAGTATTTCTTTGTTCAAATTGTTGTGAATCAGGAGCAAACAAAAAATGCTTGAATACGCTTGTGGCAGCGATGTATTAGCCACACTCAGTGGGTCACAAGCTCCCTGCTACGCTCCATTCTGATGCATCCACTTATTGATGACTGGATCCATCTGCACCTCTTTGCGTTTCTCATCTGAGCTTGTATCTGGCTCAAAACTGTATGGCTGTATGGCTCCAATAATGCTCACTTTATTTGTTGGATTGGGGTTGTTAGCTAGTGGGAAAGAGTTTAATAAAAGAGATGATGGGAAGTCAGGGCAGGCCCACTCAGTGTAAACGGTCCCGTCCACAACTCAGAGGTGAATTTCTGATGAACTACTGCTTCTCTGCAGAAACTATGTCCTAGAACACAACACCTTTTTATAATTTTTGCTAAAAATCATAACTAAAAGACCACTAAGAATACTTTGAAAAATAAATAAAAAGGTGATTGGAGTGGGACTTTGAAGAGCTGTGTCTCTTCTTTCAAACCTGAGAACGAGTCCTCTCTTCACTGTTGTCTTCATCTTCTCAACCAGGTGTTGTACATTCATCTGCAAACAGATGAACTGTTTAGTAAATAGCTTCAAACGTTTATTTACCTCTAAAAGAGGTTATGTTTTGCTACGCGTCTGACCATGTGCAAACCTCAAGGTCATGAATGTTGAAAGGCTCTTCATGAATGTAGGCAGCATCAGCTCCAGATGCCAAACCCGCCATGGTTGCCAGGTAACCACAGAATCCTCCCATAGTCTCAACGATGAACACTCTTCTCTTAGTGCCAGCAGCAGATTGCTTGATCCTATCACATGTCTGCCACAGTGGACAAATGACATCTCAGAATGTTTATCTCAACCCGTTTTGGATGGGTGGATGTTATGGTGTTTCTCAAAGGTTTTCTCTTTACCATGGTAATAGTGTTGAGGGCAGTGTCAGCACCAATGCTAAAGTCAGTTCCTGGGATGTTGTTGGACACAGTAGCAGGAACAACCACAAGTGGAATGCAGAGCTCTTCGTACTTCTCTCTTGCCTGCACCATCTCCAGACCTCCCAGGAAAGCCTGGAAACGGGGGAGCATAGAACCTAGAGTGGGACTTGGGCAAATCCATTTGTAACATGACAAAGGTGGTGCTTACCTCAAAGCCTCCAATGATAATAATCCCGTGAATGTTGAACTTGGTAATGCTCAGACTGATTTCCTCCATGAATTCATGTGGTAATGATCTTTATGACAAAGAAACACACTTCACAACATTTTCCTTCAAATTGTGCAAATGCTGTACATACTGTAAGTCACATGAAACCACGGAATGTTATGAATGAAGAAACACCTCACCTTTTTGTGCCTAGCATTGACCCTCCCTTTCCAGTCCATCCTGCCACTCCTGACCAAGTAATGGGTTCAATCTGTGGAGAAACTCAGCCTGTTCTCAGTCTTATTTACGGTTGTTATCTAGTTCTCCCAAAGCTGAACAATGACTCCAACTAAAACCCCATGTGTGGAGACGTTACCATTCCATGAGCCAAGCCATCAAAGCTATCATGCACTGCCAGCATCCGGTGGCCCTGGAGGAGCCCGATCCTGACGGCTGCACGGACCGCAGCGTTCATTCCTGCACATGGAGCGCCTACGTTCAATATGGCAATGTTGATATTACTCTGGTAAAGACAAATGGACAGGAATGTGTGTCAGCACAAAAACAAGACACAAGAATGATGTTTCGTGTCCAGAGGGAAATTAGCAGAAAAAGGGGCATTTTTGCATCTTACTTTTGTATCTGGTGGATGGAGGTGGGCGAGCATTTTATAAGTATTCCAGTTATTCTCAAAACTCCTGTGGTCAGAATAGGAAAAAGAAAGGGCAGACGTTTGAAACACAAATGAAGATAGGACTTATAATAAAAAAGAGACAAAGTTGCCTCACTTTCCCCTGAGCTTCACGGCGTCATCAAACCGGCCTTCAGCCATGGCTGTTGTGACATCCTTAGTCTGGCATGAAAACAGAACATGTTTTAATGGATTTAATACGTCGTTTTTGATCAAATCGATCCAGTTAAAACATTATTTCTTTTACTTGTTTAGTATTTGCCTTTTTTTAGTCTTATCCCACATCTTTCAAAAGTTATTTTTTAATTCGCAGTCCCTGTATATTTGCTGTATATTTCTTGCTTTAGTTTCTTAAGGTTCCAGTTGAACAAGCTGAGCCCTTCATGTCCAGCAGTGTCCAGCTCCAGGCTTTCAAGGCCTCTGTCCTGCTTTGTTCCAGTTATTTGTTGTATTCATTCAGTGATTCTGTATCGTAAGTTGTCAAGGGTTGACCTACCACTTGCACACACTCCATGAGAGGCAGCCTGACAGCCATGTTTCCAGACAAGCTGACCACACAGGCTGGGGTGTCCGGTGTTGCTTCCAGTAGGGCCATAACAGCCACCACACCCATCCTGCTTGCCTGAATTATTATAATGATAACGTATGAAGAGACTCAAAGCAGCTTTACTCATTTCACAGGACTGAGATCTAACCGAGAATAAAGTCTAGGATTTTAAGGAAACATTACCAAGATTCTGTCAAAAGCAGAGGGAGTTCCTCCTCTCTGCACATGTCCCAGTATGGTGGTCCGGGTGTCAAAGCCAAGCTTCTGTGAAACCAACTGTGCATCCAGACAGCAGCACAATGTTAGTCTGTATTGCATATTTTGATTTGCCAAAGTACCACTTTTACTGACCTGTTTGACTAGGTCACAGGTGATTGGTTTGCCATGGCGATCTATTGCCCCCTCTGCAACAATAATGATATTCAACCGAGAGCCACGACCTCGTTGCTGCAAAGATCAAAGTGAAGATTTATGACTCACATTCAAAAAACAATTATTCAAATGAAGACAACTGGACCATGAATACTGTTATACAAAGTCATGCATTTACCTCTGTCAGCCTTCTGCACAGATGATCCTCCCATCCTTCATCAGGAGGCATCTCTGGGATGAACACCCAGTCAGCTCCACAGGCAAGAGCTGTCACCAAAGCAAGGTAGCTGCAGAAAAATGGTGCTTGTTTGATTAAACTCTGCATCTTACTCATTTTAGGGCATTTAAAAACATTCCTAATTTGTCTTGTAAATCTTGTAAAACAATGTTTTGTTTTCTAGACTTATGATTGTGACATTGTTGGAATTTTTTTCTCATTTGCATAACATTAGCATCTTTTACAGGAAAAACCCATTCTGTTTTATTTAGGGTGTAATGATTCATTTATAGTTTTCATAGTGAGTACTGGTTCATTTTCAATGATCAGATTGGATCCAATTCTCTGACTTAAAATGGATCCAGACCATCTTTATCCAAAACTTCAACAGTGTGACTCACAGATAAATACCTGCTACTGAACAGAGCAGCTGAAGGTTTCCAGATTCCTTGTGTTTCTTCAAGATAATCACACATTCACACACTGATGGCGGCTCCGCTGCCAAACACTGGCGCCAACCTTCCATCAGAGGCAATGTGGGGTTCAGTGTCTTGCCCAAGGACACTTTGACACATGGGCGGGCAAGGCGGGAATCAAACCTGCATTCCTTCGATCACAGGCCGACTGCCCTTTCCAGTGCTCCACAGCCGCCCCCTACTCTTTCCATTTGTGGATGATGGACTGAACAGTGGTTCATGGGATGTTCAAAGTTTGGGAAATCTTTTTCTAGACTAACCCTGCTTTCAATTTCTCCACAACTTTCTCCCTGACCTGTCTGGTGTGTTCCTTACACTTTATGATGCTGTTTTCTCCCCAATATTATATTGACAAACCACAGAGACTGTCACAAAACAGCTGGATTTGGAGACTGAGATTCAATGACACACATGTGGACTCTATGAAGTCATGAAGTCAACATTTGATCAGTCACCAATCATCAAGCAACTCCTGAAGACCAACGGATGCACTCAGAGAAAAGGGGGCTGAACACTTTTGCACACTGCACTTTTCAGTTTTTTATTTGTAAAAAAAAATTGAACTCTCGTATAACCTTCTTGCCTCTTCACCAGTGTGTGCCACTTTGTGTTGGTCTGTCACATAAAATTCCAGTCAAATATATTTATGTTTGTGTTCATAATGTGAGAAAATGTGGAGAAGTTTAAGTATGAATACTTTTGCAAGACACTGTACCTCAGACAGATCGTTGGTTGGAAAAATCAATTAATCATTACATCCCTAGTTTTATTTTTTATCAGACAACTAGAAATTTCTAGATTTAGTGGTCTTTCACTGTGGTGTGGGATTCCCTAACAATTAGTACTTACCCACAATGCCGTCCCATCACTTCCAGAATAAAGGTCCTCTGGTGACTACAGAAAAAAGCTTTTTGTTAAGCCACCTGCAGCATCTGTTTCTGAAGTGTAAACATTTCTGCCTGCATACCTCTGCGCTGTGGTAGTGATGGCGTCCACTATCTCAATGATGCGATGCAGGGCGGAGTCAGTGCCAATGGTCATGTCAGTTCCACAGAAGTCATTATCAATGGAGCCCACCATCCCAACAATATTGAGGTGGGAGGAATTTTTTGCCTCAGTTGCAGTGATTTTTCCTTAACACAGATGAAAATGACAGCAACATTTGGCACAGATTTTCTTTGGCATACTGAGAGAAAAAGTCTCCTGCTTGTATGTCGTTTGTACTCTGAAGGTCAGGCCTCATACCAGCTTTTATTAGATCTGCTAATAGATCTTTCCACTCTGTCCGGAACTGGTTGGCACCTGTCAGACTGCCGTCCCCTCCAATAACACACAGGTTGGTGATGCCCAGCTTAACCAAGTTGCAGGCAGCCTTTGTGCGGCCCTCCTTGGTGCGGAAATCTTGACAACGGGCACTGCCGATCACAGTTCCACCCTGATTTTAGGGTTTCAGCACCAAGTAAGCATGAAGAAGAGGCATGTTAGCAGAGGGGGTGAGATGAACTGAAACCTGAATACTTCTGACTAAGTTCCATTGCACTTGACCACACACACCACAGATGGGTAGTGATTACAACTCACAGACGGTTTAGTTGATCATAAGCATAAAGATGAACAGGCTGGTACATTTTTGTGCTGGTTCTTACCAGCTGCAGCATCATTGACACACTCTCCCAAGTGGCAGGGCGAATGTGGTCTCCTCCATCCACCAGACCCTGATAACCCTGACAACAATCAAAGAACAGCAAGATTCTCTGAAAAACACTTGATGAAAATATTGATGCAGACAATTCACAGTCAAGGACCACAACTTTGGTCTAACATATATTTTTCTGGCATAATTACACAAGTGAAGGCACATATGATAACTTGTTGAATCAGAATCAAATCTTTATACTACAGGATATTTTAGCCAATAATACCAGGACATGCTGCTCCATGTCATTTTAAGCATTTGCCAACAACACATCAACTATATTTTTGATTAAAGGACAGATTAAGGACAGATTAACCACATTGTTTTCTTTAATGACGTTTAAATTACAAATAAAATAATAAAAAGGGTCATTTACCTCATGGACAAAATAAACCTTGGCTCCGGTGTACAGTCCCACTCGAACCGTGGCCCTCACGGCGGCATTCATTCCTATGGGGACATAGTTCATCTGTTGTTTTTATTCGGTGTGTTCGTACATTGTGATTTGTTGTGCAATCCCACAAAAGATTGGAGAAGTTTCATGGTAGAAAAATGACTAAAAAGTGCAATTTTACTAGGTGATATTGTAACTGATTTTACTGCCATTCGTCAATGAAGAAAAAATATTTATTTTAGGTCTAAGTCTGTAGTTGTATAAATTTAACAATTTCAAAAAACTAATTTAAACATTGAGGCCAAACATCTGCTTGATTAAAAGTTACATGGATGCAAGAAAAGTTGAGTATCATTTTATATCAACCTTTTTCAACTTAAATTTAATGTAAACATATTACATTCATGAGCCAATAAATACATATGTGATAAAACAATAAAGCCTTGCTCATCATTTTATTTGACTAAGATTCTATGGCGCTAAGCACTGTTCTGTAACAACTTGTTCTGCTGGTAATGGAATGAGGCTCCAGTTGCCCTCTAGAGGGGATCACTTATAGGACAAGATGTGGATAGATGAACTCTCAGGGTGCCAACAGCATCTCCACTTACAGTGCAAAGGTGGAGAGTGCAGGAGCAAGTGTAAAACTGCCCATGTGATCTACCTCACTAATTCACACACAAGACAGAAAGGTCACGCCTCTAAAATTACTCTTCAAAACAGATACAGTTCTAGAGAGAAGCGGAGAAGCCAAGAAGAAAAAGCTTAGATGAGATGATACCAGTGAGGGGTTACTATTAACTTTCAAAGGTCATAGCAGACGTGTTTCTCATCAAGTTAAAGGTCATGGGACAGTCTGCCTTGATCTGTGGCTCTACCAACTTACATTCAACTCTGTTCCACAAAAGCTAGAACTGCTTAGTTCAATCAAGGAGAATAATCAATAAAGGAGCTTTAAACCATAAATAAAAAGTGTCTGTGGCTAAAAGAGACAAGTGTTTTAAAAGCAGCAAACAAAGATCAGGGAAAGTTTTAATGCTAACTGATTTGACTTCAAACATAATCAATAAAGCTAGTCTGAAGCTACCAACAGTCCCAAACATTACATCTTTTTGAAGACTGGTTACTTTATTGTGTCATTTAAATGCCAAAACGTATTCCTTTAGAAATACAAGCAAAGCTTTTGTCACTACCCTTTGAATTACAACAAAACACCCCCACTAATGTCTGTCTTTGATCTATCACACTATTACACTGGAGCCTTACCCTGGGCATCACCTCCGGAGGTCAGAACAGCAATGGCTCGACCTTCACCCATCCTGGTGGGGTCAATAGAAACCTGCTGTGCCATGGTCCTGGGCCTGAAGTGGGCTGACAGAGACGTGAAGTGCAACCGTCCTGCTGCTTCGTGGGAGCACCAGCACCTCTGCCTCCGTCAGACTGGGACGTTGCAGTGTCCAGCTTAACTATCTTCTTGGCAGACATGGAGGCACAAATATTTGTGCTGACGCATTTAGACATGTGCAGTACACACACACACCCAGACCCCCCCACCACCACCACCACCACACACACCCAGACCCCCCCCCACCACCACCACCACCACACACACACACACACACACACATGCAGTTAGTAACAGAGTTAGAAGGATTAAATTCACTGCTCTGCCCCTCAGTGTTGAAATTCATTCATTCATTCATTTTCCAATCCGCTTTATCCCTTTCGGGGTCACGGGGTTGCCGGAGCCTAACCTGGCTACTCATGGGCGAAGGCAGGGTACACCCCTGGACTGGTCGCCAGTCTGTCGCAGGGGCCACAAACACACACCCATGCACACCTAGGGACAATGTAGAGTAACCAATTAACCTATGAAGCATGTTTTTGGACAGTGGGAGGAAGCCGGAGTACCCGGAGAAAACCCACGCATGCACGGGGAGAACATGCAAACTCCACACAGAAAGGTCCCCCAGCCAGGACTTGAACCGGGAACCTTCTTGCTGTGAGGCAGGAGCGCTAACCACTGCGCCACCGTGCAGCCCAGTGTTGAAATATTTCACTGTGTGAACATTTGCATGAATGACAAATGTTAGATCCAAAGTACTTGGTCATACTGTTTCTTGTATTTGTTCTGCAGTCATTTTCTTCTTCTTTTTCTACTGCAATTTTACATCCATCCATTCATCTTCAGAACCCACTGAATCACTTTTAAGGTCACAGGTTTGCTGGTTCCAATCCACTACTGGTACTACAGCTACTGCTGGTGGTGGAGTACACCCTGATCAGGTCACCAGTTTGTCACAGGATCACACAAACACACAGGAGCATTTTGCAGACAGCTGTTAACCTATGAAATATGTGCTTGAACTGTGGGAGGAAGCAGGAGAAACTCCACTCCTGTAGAGGGAGAACATGTAAACTTCACACAGAAAGGTCCCAGCTGGGATTAGAACCAGATTCTGACCACAACACCACCATGCAGCCTTTTTGTTCACAGACAACTATCCATCCATTTTCTTCAGCTTATCCGGGACCGGGTCGCGGGGACAGCAGTCTAAGTAAAGATGCCCAGACTTCCTGCTCCCCGGCCACTTCCTCCAGCTCCTCTGGGGGAACCCGAGTCGTTCCCAGGCCAGCCGAGAGACAAAGTCTGTCCAGCGTGTCCTGGGTCTTCCCCGGGGCCTCCTCCCAGTGGGACATGCCCGTAACACCTCCCTAGGGAGGCATCCAAACCAGATATCTGAGCCACCTCAACTGGCTCCTCTCGATTTAGAGGAGAAGCGGCTCTACTCCGAGCTCCTCCCGGGTGACCGAGCTTCTCATCCTATCTCTAAGTGAGCACCCAACCATCCTACAGAGGAAGCTCATTTCAGCCGCTTGGATCTGGGACCTTGTTCTTTCGGTCATGACCCAGAGCTCGTGACCATAGGTGAGTATTGGGGCGTAGATCAACCAGTAAATTGAGAGCTTTGCTTTCTGGCTTAGTTCTCTCTTCACCACGACGGACCGGTACAGCGACCGCATAACGGTGGACGCAGCACCAATCCGCCTGTCGATCTCACGCTCCGATCTTCCCTCACTCGTGAACAAGACCCCAAGATACTTAAACTCCTCCACTTGGGGAAGGACCCACCCAGAGAGGGCAAACTACCTTTCTCCGGTCAAGAACCATGGCCTCAGACTTAGCGGTGCTGATCCTCATCCCAGCCGCTTCACACTCAGCTGCAAACCGTTCCAATGCATGCTGGAGGTCCTGGCTCGATGAAGCCAACAGGACAACATCATCTGCAAAGAGCAGAGAGGAAATCCTGTGGTTCCCGAACCAGACCCCCTCCGGACCTTGGCTGCACCTAGAAATTCTGTCCATAAAGACTATGAACAGAACCGGTGACAAAGGGCAGCCCTGCCGGAGTCCAACATGCACCTGGAACAGGTCTGACTTAGTGCCAGCTATGCGGACCAAGCTCCTGCTCTGGTCATACAGAGACCGGACAGCCCTGAGTAAGGCTCCCCGGACCCCAGACTCCCAAAGTACCCTCCACAGGACACCACGGGGGACACGGTCGAACGCCTTCTCCAAATCCACAAAACACATATGGACAGGATGAGTGAACTCCCACAAACCCTCCAGCACCCTAGACAGGGTGTAGAGCTGATCCACAGCTCAACGACCAGGACGGAAACCGCATTGTTGTTCTTGGATCTGAGGTTTGACTATCGGCCGGACTCTCCTCTCCAGTACCCTGGCATAGACTTTCCCAGGGAGGCTGAGGAGTGTAATTCCCCGGTAGTTGGAACACAACCTCCGGTCCCCCTTCTTGAAAAGGGGAACCACAACCCCTGTCTACCAGTCCAGTGGTACTGTTCTCGACTGTGACGCGATGCTGCAGAGACGTGTTAACCAAGACACTCCCACAGCATCCAGAGACTTGAGGTACTCAGGGCGGACCTCGTCCACTCCCGGTGCCTTGCCACCGAGGAGCTTGTTAACTACTTCTATGACTTCAGCTTGGGTAATGGACAGCCCGACCCCAAGGCTCTCAGCCTCTGCTTCCTCAAGAGAAGGTGTGTCAGGCATTTATATGGCATTTATTTCAATGGAATAAATCAATAAATTTTCCTCTGGGGCGTTGTACAGTCTTTGTCACATTTTCCCATAAACTTGATAGTATTGCTTTCAGTTAAGAACGGAGTCGCACCGCTGCAGCCGCCCTTCCTCCTCTTCTCTTCCTCTGCCTCCTCCACAGGTTCTGCTCCACGGCTAGGCGCTGCATTCAATGACAAGCAGAGCTTTCTATTAGTTTCTTGGTTACTTACGGTAAACGCTCTTCTTCTGGCTGACAGTTGGGAGAGACAGATTTAGTATATTAGATATATTGTGACAGCGCCCTCTGCGGTCACAGATTTTGAGAGGTCACAATTTTCGGTGTAACACCGGGACATGATTTCCCATCAGGTAACAGAAGGGATGCCTCACTATGCATTTTCTCAGAGAGACACGAACATTTGCACACTGTTCCCTCATGTTAGAAAACAAGTCCAGTATTAGAATGGAAACAAGAATTCAGTCGTAGTGAAGATTTATGTAACTTTAGCAAGCTGCACGTACCACTTCTCAGTAACACTGCCCGGAACAGATTGATTGACAAGCTCAACGGCAAAATCGCACTGAAAAAGATCCACCAAACAGCGAGACCGCCAAAACTGAACCGCGTTACAGTGAGGAAAAACTGTACAATAGTGATAATGCTCTCTCAAAGCTTGGTACATCAGTGTGGGGTGGAACAGGCAGCGACATAAACAGACACCGTTCCGGAGCAGAGAAGACGTCACATCACCAGGAAGTATTTGGGAATCATGGAAAATCATGTCCCAGTAGCCAATGAGCTCAAAGCCCCACCCCCACATAAAAATAGGATCAGCTTGGCAGCAAAAACTTGAAAAATGCATTCAAACTGAAAACTAAGAACTGAAAGCAAAGAGGGAAAGACAGACAGAAAACTTTCAAATGTAAATAAAACAGATTAACATTTTTTTAGTAACAATTTTAAGCTTAAGTTTTTCTTTTTGTTCAAGTTTAAAATTATTTTTTTTACATTTTTCAAAATTTCTTTCAAGTTTACAATCTTAATATGTCAAATTTACAATTTTATTTTCATTTTTTTTCAATACAGTACAGTAGTTTATAATAAACTAAAGTTTAAAAATGATAATGTTAAGTTCATATTACAACTTGTTTTATAAATTCTATTTTTTTATTTTTGCAGAATGCTTGTAAATGTTTCTGTTTCAATGTTATATACAGTTCTTTCTACAAGCTTTATGCTTTGTGGTTGTTTGTGGTAAACATATCCCAGATTTTAGATGATCTACTGCAAAACACTCAATAAACTGTTAACAAAGTTAGTTGATACATTATCAAGTTTGTAATCAGTTTACTAACGTGGCCTTTGAAGACAATGATCTGACTTTAGAAGTTAATGAATCTTATTAACACTATCAGGTATTTGCAACACATCTATAATGCTAATAAATATTTTACTAGCATCTAACACATGAATAATGCTCATTAATGTGTTAATAAAGTTTGTTAATGAATCTTGTTAACCTTATTAACACATAGGTCTGTGTGAGACGTCTATAATGCTATTAAATGTCTTACGGGAATCGTGTACACATTAATAATGCTTGTTAATCTGTGAACAAGGTTTGTTCATGAGTCTTATGTAGCAACATAAGATGATGTAGCAACTGCTATGGGAAGGCCACAGTCTCCCTTCTGCGTTCCAGTTCAGACAAATAGATCCATTAGTGTTTTCATTTTCCTGGTACCTGGCTCAAAACTGCATGGCTGCATATTTCTAATATTGCTTGCCTTTTTTTTTTTTTTTTTTGCTACACCAATGTTGGCTTGGGTTTATTATAGCTAGGAATTTTGTGAAATTAGCTTGGTTAACTTCCATGCCAACATTCAGAGACAAATTTGTAATGAGCTCATCCTGATCTGCAGAAACTCTGTTTTACCAAACGGAACAAGCTTTTTCATTTTAGTTACAAACGGCATAATCATAATTAAAAGACCACTGGGAGCAATTCTACAATAGATGAAAATATAGTTGGAGTGGGACTTTAAACAGTCACACTGTAACCTCTCCACTACGACTAAGACCAAAGAGCTGCAAAAAGACACATGGGACAAAACTGTAGACCTGAACCATTGACTGTATATGAGAACTGGACTGAGTGACCCTTCCCCCCTCGTGTTCCAAACAGGAAGTAGCTGCTGGCTTCAAGAAGCCAAAATCTCATGGACTTCTACAGAGAAATAAACAGTTATTGCTCAGTCATTCTTGCTCTGATACCTTTTTTAACATGTTCTTGGTGATCCCAATTTTAATTCATATTCATTCTTTTGTGGAAGTTGGTCAAATTATGAACTGGCCAATCAGATTCCTCGATTAAAGAATGTGGTCTCACGTTCAAAACGGTTGACTGACAGATTCTCCTGGGCCGCTTTCAGTGGTAGAGGTGTGGACTTTCTCCAAGCTCACTCCTTTTGGGAGAGAGTGGTTGCTATAAAACAATGACTCAGACGGAATCGTACCAATTACTGCTTACTGACATCGTCCTGACTCCAACACGGTAGCATCTGTATTGCTAAAAAAAGTTGACTGAATTGGCCTCATTTGGTTGGAGCCAGATGGAAGCCATTTTCTAAGGATGACGTCACACTCGCTCTGTCCAGTTCTCATTTACGGTCAATGGCCTGAACAAGACCAAGATGATCCAATCTATAATAAGCAAACAACTTGATGAGAAGAGATCGACCATTGAAGTAATTATTTTAAAATGTAAGAAATACAAGATCACCGACAATCTCCCTCCAACTAGAGCTCCATGAAAGATCTCACCTAGTGGAACAAATGATCCTGTTTGTGTGTCATTGTGTTGGTTTTCATATGGACATACTAACACACCAACAAAACACAGCTTTTGTTCTTTACTGGTTGGAGTCCGGTCTTAAAATCTCTTCTAGAGAATTGGAATAAAACCTAACAAAGCTCACGTTGTCTATCTACTAAACATGACTTGTTTTTGAAATTAGCATTAACAAAAAGTCTAAAAATGATTGCTTTCCTACTGTCAACATTGTAAAAGTATAAAGATAATTAAATATTAAGAGTAAAGCTTTTTGAGTTATTCTGAAGGAGAATGAATGGTAAATGACGTCTACCTGTGTAGCACTTTTCTATGTTCCTTGAAAGGCCAAAGCGCTTAACAGTCACAGTGAATCCCATGAGTCCATGAATAAAAACAAAAACATACTTGTTTTCTGTTTTCCCTTCACATATTTCATATTTGTTCTCAATAAAGAATTGACTTCTTTTTAAAAAAAAATGCTGAAGTTTTTTTTTTTGTTTGTTTTAAATTATAACTAAAAGATGCTCATCCAAAAGTTCTTTGAATGTCTATAAATGCTTCTTGAACTTGGCACTTTGTAACTCCTTTTTAATACATTTTCATTTAATGTATAACTTCATGGCCTCAATCCATAAAAAGATGTGTTCTTTCTATGTAAAAAAACCAAACAAACAAGTTGATTTCAACATTCTCGCTTACCAAACATATTTGCATATTTTTCTTATTTTGGATATCAGCTTCATTGTTTCGTTTTGAATATTAGCTGAAATTTGATAGCCATACTTTAAAATGATCATACTTCTATGAACATAGAGACACATTGATGCTCCTCACTGTGTAGAGTGATAGAGCGACTGTCAGGTAAAATGGGGTGAATGTAATTTAAACCACTGTGTGTCTGTCATTCCAAATCAGACTTGGATCACAGCAGACGGAGAATAATCATCTGAGAACTCTATTCATGGATCGTTTTCCTCAGTTTGTTGAAGACATTTTCTTTAAATTGTTCACTAATCAGACCCTATTTCAACATCCTGGCATCCCAGCAGAACAGCAGCCTAACAGATTTATCACCTGATCATCATTACAGCAGGCAGGTGTGCTTTACCTCCTTGTTTAAAGTAACTACATTAGATACTCAGGCAAGCTCCAGTCAGCCAAATCTTTCCAGTCACAGCTCGTGTTCACACTGCCTTTAGTGAATTAAAAAAGGGGCATCAGTTCAATACTTCCACCTTATTTACTGTATTAAAACATGTTGTTACAGGCTGACTCACAAATGATCATAAGTTTGTTGTAACCATTCAGATCATGACATGTTTAATATAATCTAATTCATGCAACAACAGAGGTTGCAAAGTGGTTTCCATAAAGCATCTGATTAGATTAATACGCAGATGCAGGTCTGACCTTTAAACATTGTAAACTGACAGTGAAGTCATTCTTTTTTTACATTACTTTTCTATTTGAACTGTTCATTGACCTTTATTTGACTGTTGTGTTGTTCATTTACTTATCAAGAAGACATTTTTGAAATGTTAAAAATGATTTACCATTCTTGATTTTGGTTATTTTTTACAGTTGTTGACATAAAAATAAGGACTATAATCAGCCAAAAGGTGGCAGCATCAGCTGATCTTTCCTTGAGTTCAGCCGCTGCTGGAATGGACGTGCAGGTCCAATAAATCATACACTGCAAGTGTCAAAAGAAATTTTGTTCAATTTTATTGCAGTTTAATCAGCTCAATGAATGTTTTAATAGGCTGATATTTCAGCATTGCAATGATAAATTGCATGTGTTGAGTTGCTCATTTCATTACCACCCTCTCTGAAATTGTCCTTTTCCTGCAGTCAGAAGATTTATGCAGAGATATTTGTTCACTTGTTGGTGCAGGCCTCATTTTGATTTTATTTTGACTGTAAGTTTTTTTTAGAAAAAAAAATCATTTTTTGTTTTTTATTTTTGCTTAAACTTTTGTGTAATTTACTGACAGACTACTGACTCCTGTAGAATTATTGGTGCTGAATGTTTTCTCCTCTTCACTGTTAAAACTGATGATAATTCATGTTGGCCACATGTAATACGCACAGCCAAGATGCACATTGCTGCAATGCTCACATGTATGTTAAGTGCGTCCAAAATGTTGTTGTTGGTCATATCTAGTACTCTAACCCGTCCTCCAGGTCTGTTCAGCCAAGAAAAAAGTTCAGTATATATAAAAAAAAGGATGTATAAATATTAAGCAAAATCACTTTCTTTTATTTTAATTCAATTCAGTTCTGATCTGCAAAACAAACTCAGAATCCAAATGCAAACAGGGCAAAACATTGTATTTGCTCAGATTGCTGTTCAATTCAATATCAGTCTAATTAAGTATTTAATTTATCACCGGAAAATAACAAGAGTCGGTAAAGGAATTCAAAGATGAGGTTGCTGGAGGTGAAAGTTGATTGGAGCGATTCCTCTTTAATGGGAAGAGACCTCTCTCAATGCCTACAAAGGTCATAGTTCATGGTCGTCCAGGTCAATCATTTCTGGAAGCTTCATCAATAGAATGCAGCCTTAAAGACAGAAAGGGTTTTTTTCTCAGAAAAGCCTTAAATGTTCTGTCTCACATTTAGAAACACTCGGATCAACAGGTAAGCCCTCTCTGAGACGACGGCTCTTAACAAAACACAAAAGTACAAAACTAACAAAGCACCAAGCTTAGAGATACAATGGAGCTGGGCTCTTTGGATGTAGATTCATGAGAAAGTTTGGATTCCAAATGGCAACCAGGAAAAAGGAAAGTTGCAATAATATATATGTTTAATTACTATTCTTACTTTCAGAAAAACCTTTCATGGCGTTCTGAGAATGATAGTTTTACAATCTTCTAAAGATCAGGATCTGAAAAAAGTACACTTTAAGACAATGGGTTTATTTGTAAAGAAAAAAAACTATGTTCTAGAAAAAAAAAGGATTTCTTATTGTAGCACTGAATGTACAAGTCGTTTTATTCATTACAGTGAGTTTGAAAGGTGCTCAGATCTGAAAACAGTAAAGTCATTCAACAGACAGAAAAAGCCAGCCATTATATATTAAAAAGTAGTATATAAATTATGTAAATATTGAATGTAGAATCTGATTATCATTATGTGATTTGTTTATCTGTCCAGCAGGGTGGAGTTGTTAAACGAGCAGAAAGATGTGGTGCCGAGCACATGTAGAGACTTCAATTTTTTCTTAGAAAACAAATTCTTGGTAAAACACATTTTCTTACCCGAGTAGCTTATGTATATAAATATATATAAAAATAAAAATAAATTGTTATTTCTGTTGCTGAAAGAAAGATTAAACACCAAGTGTCCAGTAAATTGATGGATCAAGATTCATTTGGAGAAAAGCTTCTCAACTTTGTTCCAGTCTTGAGCCAAAAAAAAAACAAAACAAAAGAGAGTAAATGTCCATTTTACAATTACTTTTAAAAATCATTTTATATTTGCCCCTGTCCGTATATCTTTTGTGTTTGTTTTGTTCTTTATTTGACCTTCACCTCCTCTTCTCCACTATGTCTCCAAATCCTGCAGCTCTTTCTG
>BSAI01000148.1:920567-935375 GCA_036245035.1 Adrianichthys oophorus
CTTTGCAAAAGCAATTCTGTCATGTCTTGTTAGCTAATCTGTCTTCATCAGCACGAGTGAAAGATTGAAGCTCCACCTATACTCCACCCCCTCCCGCCGCTGCCTTCCACCCTCCTCTTAATACCAGGCCCCATTGGTCAAAGCAAAGCGAGCCTGTGGATCAGCAGCGGCGTGGGTGTCGACCCACAGGCTCCCCCAATCCAGAACCAAACTCACATTTCAGCACAGGGGATTTGTTTCACAAAACAATGAAAGAAAACATGTTGGAAGGAATTCTAGTTTGGTTTCCTTTATTTATGAAACTGCTTCAATATTTCCTAAAAAGAGTCCACAGTTCAACAAACTCATTTGTGCCCAATGTGTGTCACTCTGTAACAGCGACGTGCGGCGAGGCGATGATGTCATCAGTCAGATTTCCAAACATGAACCCTACAGAGCAGCTTGTTCACCATTTGATTGGCAGCAGTTAAAGTGTGTTGTTTCCAATTTCAACATTTTTTTCAGTTTAAAAACTATACCAGAAGGAAAAAAATCACCAAAATTGTTCTCATTGACTTTTACTTATAAATGAAGTATCCCTTGTTAATATCTATGGTCTCTCCTTCTAAAAAACACATTAATAACATGTTTGTAGAAGTCTTCCTTTACTTTCTTCAGTTTGAAAAGTCTTTCTGTCTCAGTGGAGATCACTACCAGTGAATATCTAAACAAATACTTAAGTTTAGGGGTTTAAAAACGTAGTTCTCCATTTAGAAAATGATGCCAAATAAAATATAAATATATATATATATATATATATTTTGTCTTTTTTTTCCTTTACAATTGAGTTACATTACAAAGAAGAACAGCAACAACATTGTATCGACACAATTATCTAACATAACATAAAACATTGATGAAACATAACATATAAAAGACTAAACATAATATTACACATTCAAAAAACGTAACTTTGGTTAAGGGTTCTCATTAAGTTTATTTTTCTTAACAATTAAAGTATTTTCAAGCCATTTTTCTTTTTCATTTATTTGAGTGACTGAAAATAAAAACAGAGCAAAAACTTGACTGCACGCCACTGCTCTGTAATGATTTTAAAGCTCATGTGCTGAACACACAGAGAGCTGTAATGGAATTCAAGGCCAATTATGGGTGATTTATTAATGAGACATTTCCTATAAGACTTGCTGATGTATTAATTTATAGTCAAATAAATCATAGTCTTGTTTGTGCTGGGTTCAGATCGTAAGGCTTTCATTACATTTTATCATTACATATTGTTGGGACAGCTAAAATGTGAATTTATTCAAAATATTGGTTTGAAAGAAACATAGGAACACACGAGGAGGACTGCTTTCTTTTCAACACTTTCAAAATATTTTCTGTATAAATGACCTTTGCTACTGTTGCTGTTGTTGGCCATCACCACTAAATTACTGAACAAAATAATAAATATAAATAATAAACCAATCAGAAACACTAAACTTAAAATGTCGTAACATTTAAATGTTTATTTTATTTCAGAGTTGTCTCATTTTGCTTGTTTTTGTTGACGTTTGGCTTTGAGGACATATCAGAATACCATGTCCACAAAATACGACTAAGTGATATAAGGTTTTTGATTCACCTTACTAGGGAACTAAAGTGTCACCAGCAGAATTCCCCAAAACACAAAAAACAAATAAAAGTAAACACAAATAGAGTGAATGTGTGTTGCTGTTACCTCACATACAGCCATGCAGCTGCAGTAACAGTACATGGAGACTACATTCACATTGGACTCGACATGGGCATTCAAGCAACAACTTTGAAAAGTCTATGTAAACGTGTTCTGGGCGAGTTTTGGGCTTCTGTGTTCATTTTCACATGTCGTTACACAAGTTTTTAAGTCAGCCAGTTAAACTTTGGCTAATCATGGACTGGATTTGGTAGTGATGGATGGGTGACATCCTTTTTTTTTAAAACACAGCAGTTAGAAAATTGATCTTTCCCGGCTGGAATTCTATGACATCAAGTCTTTCATAAATCAGAATAGAGCTGTGAAAGTAAAAACCTGGAGCAAGATTCACAAGATTTGCCCCGGTTCAACAATGCGCACCAAGCCTCTTCCATCTATAGGTAGCCTACATGCGTTAGCTTCTGATAACAGTCCAGTGTGAACACCTGCATTCACACCGAGCATGGAATATTATATTATTCAAGATTATTCAATATCATATTCAAGAATGTGCTTTATGAAGTTTCATGGACGTGCATTTAGCATGTTGCGTTCATACCAAACAGACCAGAGCATGGCCACCACCAACAGTTGAAAGAGGCTTGGAGCGAAAAGCTGACGCGGTTCAAATCTCATGAATTCCTCTCCAGATTTAATCTTTTATGAATTGTTTTCTTTTTCTTGTTTTCCATTTTATATAGGAGACAAATTTAAATATAAAACTCACAGAAATACTTGCAGTAGTTTAGTCAAGACACAGATATTAAAGAAACACATGGTCTTTAGAAAAACAAAGACACAAATGAGCTCTGGCTGTCCGTCAGTGGTTACCCTGTTGCACCCGAGGCCAGACATGTGATTGGCAGCTGTCAGTCTAGTTGACAAGAGCTGATTGAAGGGGTCAGTCGTGGTCCCAGTGTGAACACCTCTGTCGGCAGGGGGCCGGTCGAGACTGGCATGGAAATAGACACAGTCTGATGAGGGGTTCCTTCTTGTTTCAGCCCTGAGGGTTAAGTTTTGTTCAAAGGTGCATCCTTGTCAGGTTACATGAGAACACATACATAATAACAGAATGGTTTAATAGAATTTAGGTTTAAATATATCTGAAACACCTTCCTGTTTATCATCGGGAGGAGGAAAGCAAATGAGGTAAGCGAGGATGCACCTCAGCCTCCTTGTTCTCTCCATGAGTAAAATGAAGGGGTAATTGAAAGGAAACAAAAAAGAGAGACAAACTGAATGGCTGGGTGGAAGCTTACAAAACTGCTTTTAAAAAATAACACCTTACATATTGGTCACCATCTTTGCAGTGGTGAGAAGAGAGGAGAAGAACGGAAAAAGCTTTTTAAAGCATCAAGAGAAAGTGTCAAAAGCAGACAGCTACATAGACAAAGGCAAAGGATGCTGGAAGTACTCACCTTTTAAAAGATAAGTAGGAAAAAAAAACAGTCGGATAAAAGACGGCAAGCTCTGACAGGCTGTGAACAGTCAGATGGTACCCTAGAAAATTAAATAAAAAAATGAAAAGATCAGACCGTATTCAAGATGAAAATGAAAAACCACAAAAGAAGCCAAACACAAAAGGGGAAAAGAAATTTAATGAAGGCAAAACCATTGCTGGACAGTTTGTTTCTGTGATCCGTACTGACCAGGACCTTCTAACACAGCTGATGGTCACGAAAACACACAAACGCAGCAAGATCTGTTTGTCTCACACATCGTCTGATTCCGTCTTCCCAGTAGTCAGGTGGAACCCCGGGGGCTTTGTTTGAAAACCAGCATGAGCATGGTAATAATTCACCATCTCACCTCGCTGCAGACACACCTACCAAGCCAAAACACACACAGGAATGGGTGTCAAGATGATGAGAGAGAGTGTGTAACGGGAAAGTGTTAAGGTGGTCAGCTTCCAATCCAAATCCGTCTTCTCGTTACAGCTTGACAACTCTGACCAAGGAGCTGTGCTTTGAGGTTATCAGCAGACATCAAGAAAAAGAAATTGCTGGCAATCTGGGATATCTTCAACACTTCAGAAAATGTTTAACCTGTACAAGTCCACTCTTATCACAAAAGAACAGAAAGGACATGGATTAAACAGTTACAGTAAAAAAAAAAGGTATTTAGTGATTCTTCATAGATCAATATAAAACAATGCTGTGACACCATATTCAACGTAGGGGCTTATCGAAGAGAATGTCAACACCCTCTGGTGAGGCTGACCCCACTAAACACATGCACACACAATCCCCATGTCACCTTTTTACCAATTCATTATTAACGAGGTAGCTCTGCCTCATTAGCACAGGGCCACACAATGCTGCCTCTACAAACAAAACAAAACGCTCCACAACAGTAATTGCCTTCTTCCTCCATGTCTCCGCCTCAGAGCCTCCTTCTTCAGCTGACACCTGCTGTGGAGAAGTTTCACAGGAACAGTCCCCCCCCACACACACACATATACACACACACACACACACATAAATGCAATAGTTTTTCCTTGAATCACTCAGTCAAACTTTACAGTTTAGTCATTTAATTCTTTAACCACTCTGTAAACATTGTTCTCCACACACTAGAACGGCTTATCTCCATTTCTTTATTCTTCATGCTTTGAACAGTTTTTCTTTCCTAATGACTTCATCTATACAGTCTAAGAGGAACTAGAACCAGTCTGAAATGGCGACAGGCAAATAAAACGACAACATTTAGCAGAGAGCAGGGTAACGGGTTAAAGACAGGCCGAAGGAGCAACAACAAAAAATAGTCAGAATAGACAGAAGGAATGCTCTGCTGCTTGGCTGACACACATGAGGTCTCTGCAGACGGAGAGGATGTGGGAAGAAGAGAGGAAAGCGAGACAGAGAGTTTTGTAGTTTGGCAAGCAGCACCCACCCATCCATCCCTCCTCCACCTCCCTCTGCTCCCACGGTGGGGCTGTATGCTTGGCTTCTCCTGGATTCTTTAGCATTCTACTCCAGTCGCTCCTAAAGCTTGGAAGAGGACCGAGGCAGACAGCAGCTCTTGTCATAGATGCAGGCCTTGGTCCAGTCAGTATATGTGTGTGTGTGTATCTTTAGGCAGGTACATAGCAGTATCGAGATGTCTTGTTTCATTTTATTTCACCCATTATTTTAAGAGAGACTTATTGCAAAACTGGTTTCCATAAGTGTCTGTTCACACTATGAGCCACGAAGACATGAACAACTGGCATACACAGACCAGAGCAGGATAAAACATAATACATAAATAGACAAAGGATTGTCTAACTGTTCAGGGTGACTATTAACTTAATAACTAATATTTAAATAATAACCTCTACTAAAAAAGTTTATGAAAGTTACTTTTCACTGGTCCTGCCTGCAACTCAGTGGTGAATTTCTAATGAACTCCTTCTGCTCTGCAGACACTTTGTCAAATAAATCAACACTGTTTTTTTAAACTTTGGCTAAAAATGGCATAATCATCAAAAATAGGTAACTGGGAAGGATTTTAGAACAGATCAAAATATGATCAGAGTGAGACTTTAAGTCTTAAGGTGCACTCACACCGAAGGCGATTCGTGTGGTAGAGGTGGCCAGTTTCAATGTTTGAGGTTTTAAACGCGAATTGAGGTTCTGTGGCGCCAATTAAGCAGCCGGCGTGGCGCAAAAGTCTGGAAACAATGCGAATTGAGCAGCCGCTGCGGCAGGCCAGAGTTAAAAAATCTGAAATCTGGGGAGGTCGCTACATTTCCTCAACTAATCAGGGACTCAACTTCAGGCATGTGACGTTTTCAGTGACAGTGGGGAGAAAACATCCAATATAGTGGATCCATCCATAGTTCTCCTGAACTTCCATTCATTTTCTTAACCCACTGTATCCCTTTCTGAGCAGCGGAGTTTCCAGATCCCGTCCCGGTTACTGTTGGGTGAAGGCGGGTACACTCTAGAGAGTCTGTCACAGGACCTATGGAGCTCTAGTGGACACGGTCACTATGCCGGTTCCCGGGAGAGGAGCTCACGGACAGACAGAGGGCCGCTGCTGGACAAGAAAGCAGTCTGCTCATGACCTCCTGAACTTTAGGATGTTTTCTTATTTTCATTGAGACAACAATAAAAAAAGGTCCCCTCATTTTATTCTTGTTTTTATTTTTGTCCTCTCATGTTAATGCATGACAGTCAGCATTTGAACTCAGTCAGAGACGGAAACACAGCAGAAGCGACCGTCAATCAGACACAGCAGCAGGAGAGAAACTCACTAGAGCTAAAGAGAGACTAAATGTTTTCATGAACCCTAACATGGAGACGTTTTTGTAGAAATCTTTGAAAAAAACAAACCCGATATCTAGACATCATCTGTGTCTCCCATGCATTGTAAGTGAGATAAATAGACACAGCTCCATGTATCAACCAGGCTACAAACATTAGCTGCTAGCTTCATGTATTAATCAGGCTACAAACATTAGCTGCTAGCTTCATGTATCAATCAGGCTACAAACATTAGCTGCTAGCTTCATTTAGCAACCAGGCTACAAACATTAGTTGCTAGCTCCTTCCACATGCAAACAAGGCGGTCAGCTTAGGGAACACGTTTTTCGCCAAGTGGCGAGCAGTGAAAGCAGCGGGCCACGCGAATTGCGTTTGGTGTGAATGCACCTTGAGAATGTTGTCATTGCAACTAGCATGAAAACTCTATCAGTGAAGAGAAGTATCTTGCCGACATCAATTTATTTGCACAACACTTACAAAAGCAGGAGTAACCAATAACACAAAGTCAAATAAAATTACTAAATACATTGATTCATATTTTTTTAGATCATTAGCACAAAAAATGTAATCTTAATTTAGATAGTTGTAATCTGGGGTGAGATAGATTGGTTTTTGTGAGTACCATAGCAAATTATGTCAACGTAAATCTTTTTAATGGCTGTAAAGGCAGATTAGGGGTGTAATGATTAGTTGATACATTTATTTATCCAATCAGATTGATCTGTGTGAGGCGACTTTTAAAAAAAATTAAATCAACCTGTACCATTAAAAAAATGTTTGAAAATGAAATAATTATACATTGATCTTGGAAAATACCATTTCGATTGAGGCACCGTGACATCCCCACCAGGCAAACCTGGCTCAAGTCTAGGTGAAGGCACAATAAAAGGGACCATAACATGAAAGACTGGACACCAGGAGTAAAAAAAGAAGCACAGTTATTAAATATGACAAAGAAGAAACTGTCATGTAAAGGAAAAGGGAAACTAATGAATGTGCTGGTTCAAACAAAGAAACAAAACAAAGAATCGGAACCTGGCCAAACATAAAATAGTCAGGGAGACAGCTGACCCAGCCATGTTAACCTTCAAAGTCAGAAGCCAGCTAAGGCTGCCTAACTAAATCTAACTAATGCAAACAAACAAAGCCCGCAAACTAACAACCAAGTTGTGATGGGATGTTCTGTGTGAACTTTTAAAGGCAACAAATAAACACATAACCACAGAAAATTTGTGCTGCCTGTACTTATGAGTTCTTTTTGTTGCATAAACGCAAATGTGTGTCTGATTTTTAGCATTGAAACCATTATCAGTAGATAAAATAAAATAACCACATGTTTCAAGTAAAATAATTTGTAATGATACCATTTTATACAACCATTTATAGAAATATAAATCTTGATTATTTTTCATCAGTGATCATTATTTGCAGACAGTTATAAAATACACAGATTTCCTTCATTGAGCTCCAGCCATTTGAAAACTTTGAACTTTGAAAAACAAGAACTTCCAGGACACCGTTTCCCACAATTGTTTTGTATTCATCCAGCTGCATTTGCCTAAGTAGGCGCCTTGCACCCGCCCCTGATATTTTTATGATGATTGACGTGACGTTGGAGTGAAAAAACCAAATAGCATACACAGCGCACCAATTGACCTGCGCAGCTTTGCGTCTGCCTGGGTCATGCCAAGCATGCCTACACACTGAACGCAATTCGTGTGGCACAGGCGGCCAGTTTCAATGTAAACTCAATGGTTTATACGCGGTTTCTGGTTCTGCAGCATGAATGGAGCGGACGGCGCAGAGTGAAAGTCTGGAAACAGCACAAAATGAGCGACGCGCCATGAATTCAGCGGCAGGCGTGGCGAGCCAGAGTAAAAGAATCTAAACTCTGGGGAGGTTGCCACATCTGTCTCAACCATTGAGGGACTCAACTTTGGTCACGTGACGGTTTCAGTGACAGCGGGTAGAATACACATCCAATATGGTGGATCAGATCTCCTGAACTTCCATTCATTTTCTTATCCTGCTGTAACCTTTCGGGACAGTGGGATTTCCTGAAGAGCTCTTTGAAATAGAAAAAACTGATCTCTAAACATCATCAATGTCTTTCATGCATTGTAAATGAAACACACACACCGTTTCATGTACTGATCAAGAACATTAGCTGCTAGTTCCTTCCACACACGAAGGAGGCGGTGAGCGTAGAGAACACATTTTTGGCCACGTGGAGAGCAGCGAATTGGCCGCAGGAATCGCGTTCGGTGTGAATGTACCTCAGTTTGTTGTTGTGATGGTCACCGACACGTTGGGCCTGCTGTCAAATCTGACAGTGCAAGGAATTGTGGATACCCTTTTTGTTTGTCTGGGCGGATGGGATTAAGGGTTTTTTTCTGTGTTTTGTTGTCTGGCTGTTTTACTCTGTTCGACTTTTTTTTATCCTGTTATGCCTATTTCTTTCTGCACCACGAGTGAGAGGGAGGTGAGAATGATGACCACCTTGTGTTATTGACCATTGAGTGTATTTTAAGATGAACCCAATACACATCCAATCTGATGTTGTAGTTGGATGTATCACTGATTGATGTCTGATGCTGTTGTGAGTGAGTGTGGAATTACCTAGACTGTTAAATCTACATTGTTACTCTAGTTCAGGTGCTCGATTTTAAGTACAGCGAGTACTTCTGGCTGGTACTCGAAAGAGTGGTACTCTAAAAAGCAGTACTCAAAGGAAGGGGTCCCCAAATCAAGCCCGCCTCCACATTTGGCCCGGCCCCCTGACCAGTATCAGAGGCATAATTTTTTTTTTCTTCAATTTGGTCACTTGATCGTATTACTTTTTTTATTTATGCTTTTTATTCCACCCTTCTACAGTCTGTACCTCTAACTAAACTCCTCTCCAATCCCTGTCAAATAGAACAGAATTCAGAGCTCTCTTTATACACTTTACACACTTTTATTTTTTCTGTAAAGATTACAGGAAGGGCTTTTTAAAATGTGGTTATGTGTGTCTTTCTGGAAAAACATCAGTGTTTACGTTAAGGAACAACCTGTGATTGTTACACTGAATCTATCAGCAGACAAACTGACCCCGGCCCCTCATCCCAGAAGAAAACAGTCATGTGGCCCTCACCAGAAAAAGTTTGGGGCTCCCTGCAGACCCCTGCGGATCAACAACCACAAATGATATGAATTGAATTGTTGGTAAAACGAATCATTACAGCACTAATGCAGATAAATACAGTTGAGAATCTTGACTGTAAATATAAAGGTAGACTGGGCTTTGTGGAAAAAATACATTTCAAGTGATTTTTGCACTAAATAACTTTGTAAATACATGAAATGCACCTCCTCCTTTCTCATTTTCTTCTTCTTCTCTACTAATTTTAGCTTGTACATCAAAATCCTCCTCTTGAACAATTTCCCCTGCATTCATTTTTTTTATGACTTTTTCAAATATAAATGATTATTTTTCCTTCCTGCATGTTTCACTTCTACCATTGAATTAGGTTTTATCTTGGACTACCAATCACAATAGCGTTCAGAAAACGGTATGAATCATTGCAAATGAACCAACTCCCAACTTACACAGAAATATGCTTACTTGACTGTGAAGGAATAGAGCATCCCCGTACAACAAATCAAATGTACACTGTACGATTAATTGAGCATGCCTGGGAAACAAATCAAACAGACCCTGTAGGACGTGCATTTTTTATTTTTGTTTAGTGAAGCCAAAGAATTAGCGGATAACGTGAGGAGACGGAGTTTGTAAATCCATTGACATGTGTGCAAATCACATTTTGTAGCAATGATAAGACACAAAAACCACACAGACGCTAAGATTATTAGTTAACTGATGTCTGGTTCACAGTTTTAGCAACATTTTCAGCTCGCTTCTGCTTTTGAATGTGTGCTAGAGCAGCAAAAAAGCAGACACACAGCTGATCCTCCAGCTGGTATGCAATATCAGTCCGTACCAACCTGCTTTCAGCCCTGGTTGTTATCAAATGGAAGCATGTTTTTAATAGACAATTGACAAATTTCAAAGTCTTTTTTTCCCCTCTTTTTTGTACTAAGCAAAAGAAATGAACAGTTAAACATAGTAAACTGACATTAAACTTTCCAGTTCTGCTTTAGTTGTTATCCTCTCTTTCTATTTAATTCATTGTAAATGTATTTGGGTTCAAAAGGTTCGACATAAATGTCATAAGATTTGTAGATAGGTAGTTAATATTTTGATTTTTTATTTGGCAACATGCTGCTATATTGTGACATAACCTTTCTAGAATAATCTCTTTGGAGTTTTGTTTACAGGCTTTTTGTCTGATAGTACAGATTTATCAGTTGACATTTTCAACAGCAACTCATTGTTGCATTGTCCATTTTTTCCCTCTTTAACATCATTTAAAATATTTTTTAAAATCATTTAATTTTATTCCATGTCCAATGCTGTATTGCATGGAATAGTGGAAGCTGCAGATCTAACCAATGGGGATAATTCCCTTCCCATCACTAGAACAAGGTCCAATGTGTAAGCAGTCCACAGAGATTGGTCCAATCATTCTTGCATTCACAAACAGCACTGGGAATATTTAAAGTTCTTATATATGCAGATTGGTTGATACAGTGTGAAAATCTTTGCATGAAAAAGCCCTGTCTGGAGTAAATAGGATACTTTTGTTCTCTGAAAAATGCTTCTACATTCAAATGTTTTCACAAAATTATTGCAAGCTGTAATTTTTCTAGAATTTTGTAATTTACTCTTCAGAGTTCAAATAAGCTAAAAAAAGAAGGATTTAACTCTTGTGACAGTTATAAAAACATTGTTCTTCAGAAATAAAGGAATACAAATACTTTTGTGTGAATTTGCTTAATAAAAAAACGTTTCAATCACTATTTTGTTTCAAGCAAGATTATTTATCCTTTACTGTGATAGGAAATTATTGCAAATTCTGAAAATCCTTTAAATTTACTTTTGTTTTCATAAACACTTTTATTTCAGTAACCCATTTTAAGCTTTTGAAGACCTGAGACAAAAAAAAGCCTTAATATCCATGCATCCATTTTCTTAACCCCGTTTATTACACCCTGGGTCACCGGGCTGCTGGAGCCTAACCACGGGCTCTATTGGGCCAAAACAGGGTTTACCCTGGAGAGGTTGCTAGTCTGTTAAAGAGCCACAATCACACACACAATTCCCACCTAGTGACAATTTAGAGTCATCAATTCAACTATGAAGCATGTTTTTTCACCGCAAGAGGAAGCCGGAGTCACCATAGAAAACCCACGAATAGCAAGAGAATATGTAAAGTACACGCAGAAAGGTCCCAGCTGAGACTTGAACTAAGGCCGTGTTACTGTTAGGCAAGAGCGCTACCTACTGCACCACTGTGCAGTCCAAGCAATAATGTATTAAAGGTAAATACATCAGTTAAAAAACTACAGGTATAAGGCTATTCTGATGTAAGACAACCATAAAACTGATCTAATAGGCAGACTCTACCATTTACAGCACTGTCATAGAAATCAGAGTTATAAAGTACTCGAGTAAATGGACTTTGTTACTTTACTTTAGTATGTTTTTTTGGCCACTTTGTACTTATACTGAGTACCCCAAAAAAACCCCCAACAACTTTTACTCTCTCCTCGGCTACATGTTTTGATTGAATATTTGTGTTGTTTACTCCACTACACTCCAGAGGTGGAGACAGACGGCAGCCTCCTGGGGGTACCTCCATGGGGTATATATGGGCCATATGTTATGAGGTGAAACTCTTTCCTTCTTTTTGTGGTTTTATTTGCATGCTTTTGTGTTTGGGTTTTGTGTTGGATGTTTCACCTCTGTGACTGAATCCCAGATTGGTGTCCAATCAGTAAGGTGACAGCCCTGCCCATAAAGCTGGAGAGAGAGAGAGAGAGAGAGAGAGAGAGAGAGAGAGAGAGAGAGAGTCTTCTCCAAGACAAGGGGCTGACGCGGTGACGCGACGCAACGCGACGTACACTCAGAGGCAGGGTAAGTAGCCCTGCCAGTGTGGGAGTACCCTTGTCCTATCCAGTGGCCCTCCCATCTTGCAAAGAGTCAGACCTCTCTACTCCTGAAAAACTTGGGTACTGGCAGGACCTTTATGTTGCAGGTGGACATTTGGAGGAGCAGCCCGCTATGCGGGCGTTTCTAGAAGATAAAGACGGGATTGTGCCCACCTGCAGGATCTGTTTTTCCCAGCATTTTTATGGACACTTTTATTTTCAAGAATATTCTTATAGGGTTCCCCTCTGAGACTTTTTAACTGTTTTATTACCTTTTATTAAAATTAGGATGTTAACTGCTGTGGTTTTAACAGTGTTAGCGTTGACTTGCTGTGGGTTTGCTTAGTTCTATTAAATCAAGTCTAGAAAACAATCCTCTTTTCTGTAGATCATTGTGTGGTGCTCTTGCCCTGGTCCTGAATCTTCTTGTGACAATTTAGTGGGACACCCCCCCCCATTGGCAAGGGTGGGGCCCGACATAAACACTCCACATAAACAAGGAAACACTAATGCATTATTTTGGAAATAACCACTGTATTCTTAATATACATTTCCTTTAGAATAAGTATATTTCTCATAGTAAGAGACCGGTGGCCTGTCCAGGGTGTACCCCGCCTACATCCACAAGTGACCGGGTTAAACTTTGACACCCCTGTGAACCCAAAAGTGACAAAAAGCGAGTTTAGAAAATGGATGGATGGATATTAAAAGGCAGTAATTTCTTTTAAATACCTATCATTTCAAATTCCTAAAAAAATAGAGGCATTTCAAACACTGTTGACCTTTGAACCCTAAAGTAGCACTTCACCTAAAGCTTTTCTGACAGATTTGATGTATTTTAACCTCAGAATGAGCAGAATCTGATGACTCTTAGTTGGACTATCAGAAATTGGAGGCTTGCTGTGAAAACTGTGTTCTGATTTAAACATACAGTATGACGTATGCTCAAATGTGAAGATTTAAAAAGCCTTTCACAAAACATCAACAGCACTGACAGACAAACTCACTTAACTTGGGGAAGTTTAAAAACTCTAGACTTGAGTTGTGCCCACGCATTCTCTGTTAATATACTCCAATATGAGTTAATTATTCACAAAGGGTTAACTGACAGGAAATGAATTCTAATGAGGAACAAGGAGACTGTCAGCCATTAAATCACATTCATGTGAGCATTTGGGAAGTGTAAATAGGCTCCATGTCTCCATGTGTTGTGGGTACTTGTACAAATAAAAGTGTCTACACATGATTGTGTGTGTATGTATGACTATGGAGAAACTAATTAGAATTACTACAGGACATGCAAAATGGTTAGGTCTTAATTAAAAAAAACTGTGGAAAGAAAAATGTATTTCATAATCTAAGGTCATTAAAAACCCCTCAGAGGAATGTTTTTTCTCTCTAGTTTGTGATTGCATACACAAACCTTGTTAACGTACTCTGTGCCATGACGATCCAAAAGTAAAATGACTTAATGAAACCATGAACTGTACCTAAATATGCCCAAGGTCATAAGAATTTCTCTGGTTTCCTCAAAGGTGCTTCCATTTATTGTTTCCCGCTCCACTTTAAAGGAGCCGTTTCAGTTTAATCACGTGAGTCGTTTTTATGGTGCACGCAGGGTCCCCACCTCCAACGTCACTTTAATGGATGTTAGCCTCCAGTCAGTAGTCATTGTTGTACCATTGCATGAAGGCATGACAGGAACGTGGAAACGGATGCTGGACATTTGCTCCACTAACTGTGTAGGCTTTGGGAGGAATGGTGTCAGACTGGTTCACACTTGATCAACAAGCTCATTGGCTCTGATGTTAATACGTTGTTGAAATAAAAACGTTGAATTTTTCTCAGGAAAAAATCTGCTGCTTTGATTAGTGCTTAAATTTGTGCCCATTTAGGGGCTGACTTGCTCTTTCCATGTCCCACTCCTGTCACTCAAGAGACCTTCTGTTTTTCCCGTTCTCTCACGCACTCATAAACTTTCACTCTGTATATCATGTATTGTCTTCAGCATCTGCAGGTCAGTGTGGTTTATTTGCCTCTTCTTATGTTCCTGTCAGCTCTTTGTCCTCAACCATAGTCCTGTCAAAGCCGACATTTCAGACCGCGTTCCTGTCTCTGACAAACACTTGGATTCCTTTTTAGGATCTTCGACTAGCATATTTAATCAGGCCTTCTTCAGAACCGCAATTCAGGCTGATTTCTGTGTACAATCCCCAAACAACAACAAACTCTTCTTTGTATCACACTTTCTCCTCCAGCTCTTGTCACAGGAAGGAAGCAATATAAACCATTGTCCCGGTCTGGGACTGCGACCGTATCTAGTAATTATTATACCAAAGCCTTAGTCCTAGCTCCCGTATGGGGTTGACCATGCAGTTTGAGTTGGCACATGAAGGGTTAAAGAGAAGAGCGGCCACATCTGTTGTCTTGCACTTCCTTTGAGGCTCGTACGGCCACCTTAAGGAATGTCATGAAAATGGAACATACCATAGCTGTGTGTGTGGTAAGTGTATTATAAGGAAAATGTAAGTTACACGCACTTCTGACAAACTGGTGACGCTGTTGGATGAGTGGCCCCTGTGACACACTGTAGTTGTCAGTAAGGTGTGAGTCCTGGGCCCGTATTGACCCTGAGTGAATGCTTCACACACAGGGTATGCAGTTGATATGCAAGTGTGAGTATGGAGGCCCGTAGGATGTCCACACAAACTCTAATTTCCTCATTTCTAACAGTCAAGCTTTATGCAAGGAACTCACACTTACTCACACTTACTCACGCTTACTCACACTTACTCACGCTTACTCACACTTACTCAC
>BSAI01000148.1:935385-996295 GCA_036245035.1 Adrianichthys oophorus
TTACTCACATTTACTCACATTTACTCACACTTACTCACACTTACTCCTTGCACAGTCTGCAGGGTTTGGGGAGGGGTTCTAAAAAATGAAAAATCTGTACCTGACACACCAGCATCTTAACTACTTCACCCTTACTGACCTGTTGTTTAAGTGTTTACCAAAACCTGTCACTCACAGCACGTCCATAGAAAAAATGTGAATGAACATTTGAAGTTCACTGAAAAGCCTGCTATTTCATGAGAGCGACCTGTGCGCGCCGTACAGGTGTGCTCATCTTTCACCCACAGTTACCCCTTGCTGTCCTCATTCTGCTGGTCACCACATGAACATTATTTTGAAATCACAAGTAAGAACGCTCCCCTCTAAAAAGTCTCATCAAAGCCAGTAAGTAACCTTGTTTCTGTCCAGTCTGCTTCTTACTCCTATTGACCATCAAAACCATCTCACGCTCGCCAAAGATGACTAAGGCTTTCTTCCACTTCTTAACCACTGCTGATTAAACTATCATGTTTGATACTTTATACAAACACTTAAACAGAAAGCTGTATTCTGGTTGACTAAATGTTGGAACCAGATGTGTTTTCCAAACCAGCTGTGGTGAAATGTTTGTTTTTGTGTACTCAAAGTATCATGTGGGCAGCTCTTTACCTGTCTGGACCCTGTGTCTTTGTCACCTAAATCAAACCCTGCAGTGGAATGAATTGCTGCAGCAGCTGCATACGTTTTCCTGTTTGCTCTTCTTTCTCTGTAGAACTCAGATCTTCCTCTGCCTCTTCATCCACCTGCTGCAGCTCCTCCATCTCTCCTTGCTCTCTTTGTCTTGAGCTCGTCTTCTTTTTTCCCTTCACTTCTCCTTCAGTCTGACCCTTCAAGAGACATTAAAACAAATTGAACTGATAACTGATCCAACATAGAGGCTGATATCATGACTTTTAAATATTTGGAAGTTACATAGATTACATTTGGGCTCATGTGTCACAAAATTGTTGCAATTTAAAGCCCTGAAAATCAATAATAGATTACTTGACTTAAAGTAATACTAAAATAGAATCCTCAACAACATTTGGGTCAGGCAAATTGGACTCATTTATTTATCTTGGCTCTCCACTTTGTAATCTTGACTCTCTTGAATAAAAGCTCAAATTAAATAAGCCTTATATGGTGTACCATGACAGAAATTTTTCATATTTTATTTCCATATTGGAGTTTCATAAAATTGTAATCAGACTTTCTGCAATACAAATGACCATCTTGTGAATTACTTGACTCATTTCTCTTGTAGAGGTCCCCCCCGACCTGACTCCTATAGACTTCTAAGGATGAAGGAGTCATTATTTATTATTGGTGTATTATTATTTCCTCTGATGATAACCATGAGCTCAGCTCAATTTTTCAAAGCTAAAACAAGTTAACAAGCCATAAAAGGGATTTATGGCTCTTTTTAGGAAGCTGGATCTTTTGGATCAGTTCATTTCAAAGAACCATTCAAAAGACTGACTCCTTTGGCTCTTTTTATATTTATTCATTTTTAAGAGCCCAGCATAGAGTGTATTATTTTAATCCTGGAAATAATCCCAGAGAGGATTGATGGGCTAAGATCTGGATCAGAGTAATTCAAATTCACATTTCCCACCAATAAATGAGTTTGAATTCCTTTTGAAATATTGTTACAGTTTCATTTGACATGTGTGGACAAGATGTTAAAGCCTGACATGGAATTCAATGTAAATATTCCACTACCAGCATATACAGGGTGTAAATGCATAACGAGTGTATATGTGTACCTTCAATTATGTTTTTATTGCAACCCCTAAATCAGGGCTCTGCAACCTCTAAAAGAACCATTTGGTCCAGTTCTTCACCAACAAAACCGAGTAAGAGCTGCAAAATCTCACCACACCGTCTATAAAAATACACTTTTTTTGACGCCATTAGGCCATTTACTTATAACGTGTAAATATACATAATAATTAAACCATAACAGTGTTATATTTTTCTATAGGCTGTATAACAATGTTGATTTATTTTGATCAGACAACAGCACATTCAAGTTCCTTTCAAAATAAAATTCAGTGTCCATAAAAATCCTCCTAAAGCAGGAAATTTACTTGCACTTATTATTATGCAATTCTCTCATTTAAGAACTTTGCTTCTGAACAGAAACTATAGGTACTGCTGTGCAGCAGAAGATAAGAACATGTTCTTTAAACTTAATCTAATATTGAACATTTCTGACAATAGATGTAATCATTTTACTTGGTCATCTGATATGTGCATTTTGGAGGATTAATTAAATGAATGGCCTGTTAATTCAGTGTTATGTCAGGACTGCTAAAAAACAAGTTTATTTTACCAGTAAATGATCACCTATTAGAAAAATAAACTTAAATATGTAAAAATGTAACCAACAAATTGTAACTGACAAACCCATTGTTGATACACAATAAGAAACAAACCAGGCTACTTGCAACTGCATGCAGTTGTTACCTGCATGCGCCGTGACCCCCCATGCATGCGCTGGGACCCAGGTATGTGATTTTCTCATCTGGTTAGAACAATGAGCTTGTTTGAGCTTTTATGTTTTATGTGAACGTATAAAGCTCAGGGTAGGAAAGAAAAAAAAATGAAATGAAGAATGATTCCCAGGTGAACGCAAGTCGATTCCCATCATCATGTTGATGAGCCGTTCAAAAGATTCAATTTGTTTGTCAACCTCACAACTCTAAAAGAAATCAACTTCATTCAAACAATTTAGCTTCTTGTGTTAGCCAGGTTTGTATTTATCAAAATGAGGAGCATCTGGTTCATTATTAACATGGGACTTTCTGCTGTTAGCTGGAGCTAACTCATTGTTACTACCAGCATGCATAAAGACTTGGCTTTTAACAAACTTGCATAAATCCTTGATGTGTAACTTGTAGTGCTGTGTGTCACCTGGTGTAGATCCTAAACACACAAAAGGTGCTGGTGAAGCGGAGAGTAATGTAGCAGTGAAAACATCATTTCAGTAATGTGGGTGTTTCCTGTGAATGACTGGAATGGATTCAGGAACACAGCCCTGACGCTACCGTAACAATGTAAAGTGAATGAGACTGACAGCTTTAAGAAAAAAAAAACATCTCAAAATTATTTAGGGGGGGGCTCCAGAATCGAAATAGGCCTGCCTGGGGGAGTGGAGAGATGCAGTGACAGCTCAAGAGCCATTTGGGGGTTTAACCCGCTCCCAATCCTACTCTTTTATGCCGGGGGCCATTTGGCCCCATCTTTAGTTTTTTTTTTTTTTGCTATGAACTGATTGTGGACAAACTGCTGCTACGCCCATGAGCTGGGTTTGATAGGTACACAACTTTTCTGTATCCGCAATATTTTAGTTGGTGATTTCATGTGTTGTTTTTAGGACATAGTTTCTGCAGAGCAGCAGGAGTTCATTAGAAATTCACCTCTGAGTCTTTGATCTATGTGTTTGCATCAGAATGAAGCAGAGCGCGAAGCTTGTGGCCCCCCCAGCATATTTCCTACAGCACAAATATGATCTTTTTTGAAAGACATTTTTTTTCCTGCTCCTGATTTAGAACAATTTGAGTAAATACGTGTTAATAAATGCAATTTTAAGCTTAAAATAAGATTAAAATCATGTTAAAAACACCAATAACATGAATTTCATTGGAGTGGTCCTTTAAAACGGTTTCAATTGGTCTAAAATATATCTTCTGTTGCATTTACTTAAACTGAGGCAGAATCAGAAAAAGACTTGATTACAAAACAAGACAAAATTTTGATGAGGTGAAGTTACAGAAGACTCTACAAACTAATACATTGACATAATTACATTAACAAAAATACATAAAATGAAGGTAACAGCTTCATCTGAAATAAGATATCATGAGACTATCAAGCTGGAAAGTTTTGTTTGTTAAGTTTATTTAAAAAAGTGTGAATAGTTGGACTATTGTGAGTCAGTTTAAAGTGCACAGCAAAGCAGACAGAAGGGTAGATGACACAAATAGTTTGAACTTTCTATCTCTCTACCTGTCAGCTTTGTCTTTCTCCTTCAACAACCCCCACAGCACCTCTCCCCGTCTTTCTCTGTGTTACCTTGGAGCCTGGCCGTCATGCTCCTCTGACTCCCCTCTAAAGGTTGCTCTGTGTACCCACCGTCACTGTCTGTCACTCCTCACCACAGACACACATCCCGCCCTCACAAGTACACTCCATCAGTCCCAGATCTTCTCATCAAAAAGCTGTCCACAAAAACACTAACTCACCTACCGTTTACCTTTACAAGACAAAAGTGGAATAGAGGATGTTGAAAATCTTGTCATGAGCTCTGTAAAACACATGAATACTATGCTGCATGGGTCCATGATTTGGTCATGTAAGTATCAGCCACAGGAAGTCAGAACTGGCATCAGACATTACAGCTAACAAGTGAAAGTTATGTATGGTCACGGGTTTTCATTTGCTTTAGTTAAAGTACTTCTGAACGCTCCAACAGAAATTAACTGGACTTCCCTTCAACAGATTTACAACCAATGAATTTGTGGAAGATTATCTAAACAAAACTCAGACAGGATTTCATTTAAATATACCACAAGGGAGCTGGTAAAAAAGTGACAGTCACTGTCTTGAATGAATGAAAAAGGTACTGCATGCATCAGCAGAGCATGCGATTTGTTACTTGCATTTAATCATCAAACTTTTCAAAAGAAGAATGACATCAAAAGTGCAGATCTAGAGCAGTTAAATTCTGTCCCAGCCCATGTTTTAAAGTGTCCTTGGGCAAAATTTGATTTGATTCATATGATTTGTAGGCGTGTTTTAAACATTATTTGTAAACAATGCAACAATAACAACAAAAAATCACTCATAAATATGAAACTAATTTCAGAAATGAATAAATGTATTGATAAAAAAAGAAAAAATGTATTGTTGAACCTTCTTTTTTATCATGACGGGTCATCTGAGAACAATTTCTGATTTACAACAACTTGAGTTTGCAGCAACAATACAAAAAATATGTAAAAGTGTAAGAAGAAAATAATAGTGTAATTCCTCAATCGTAAATAGAGATTTTTGCTGTAATGCTTACAATGCACACTTAGGTCAAATTAGATCAATTAAATATAGTGATCAATAACTAAAATCAAGTAGAGTTTGAATTCTTGTTTGAAAAGGAGTGGGAAGAAGGAAATTTATATAATCTCACCCCTTCTGAGTTATTTTTAAAAATATTTTTGGCCATCCTCAGAAAACAGTCTTTCATAATTTCAGTGAACGATAACATGAATTACACATCAGATATATGATACTCATCATCATCAGGATACATCATCACATTCATCAAGAAATCCTCACTACGCACTGCAGATCAAGTAAAGGAGGGGGCATCGTGATGACGTCGGTGCTCACGCTTCTTCTGCATTATTGATGCTACCGGCAAACGACATTGCGATCTCAAATGGGTGCGCACAATTCTTGTTGGAATTAGCTTCCAAGTTGGAGTTACAAACTGTTTCAGAGTGTGATACACATGATAGAATTGAGCAGGTTTTAGAGAACATCCAGGAAATAGCGGAGGTGTTTGGCACAAGTCGCCAGACCATACATCGGAGGATGAACGATAATGGATTAAACTGCATATTATTTTATTATCATTATTTATTTATTTATTATTTTTATTCATTTATTTTATTATTTTTATTTCTTATTTTTATTTATTTATTATTATTTATTTTGGATGTTTGCACGTTTGTGCTAACTATGAAGGTTTAAATTGAAGTCATTCTATGTTTTCTAAATGGGTACTTGCCGGGGATGTGTTGCCTTTAGTTGATTTAAATATGGGGGGGGGGATAAAAAGAGGAAAAAGGAAAAGAAAAACAAGAAAAAACAAACACTTAACAACATAAACATAAACATGAGAGGGGAGAGAAATAACTGATTTGACGAGATGGAGGTGTGGATGATTGATGGACTGATTTTCCATTAATTTAAATCAGTTTAGTCGGTTTCATCAGCGCATTATGGAGGTTCAGATCGCAGCATCTGAGGGTCTTCAGCGCAGCCACGGGGTGATCTCGGGGTCCCGAAAGAGCCGTCCATCAATGAAGAGTTTGTCCACTGAGACAACCGCTCGAGACCCGGCGGTGAGGTGCTTCCTCCTCAGCGGGAAAAGGATCTTCCTGCGCCGGAGGATCTCCGCCGGGAACTGGTCGTTGACGCTGAAGTGTGTTCCCTTCAGCTCCCGGCCGCGGCTCCTCACCAGCTCCTTCTGTTTGTAATGCTCGAACTTAGCCACTATGGGTCTCGGACGCTGGTTATCAGACCTCCTTCCTCCGAGTCGGTGCACTCTATGGAAGGAGATCTTCTGGACCTCCTCCTTGGGGAGCTTCAACTGGACCTCCATGAAGGACTTCACCGTGGCCTCCGGGTCTTCTCCCGCCTCCTCTGGAATCCCAGAGATGACCAGGTTGTCCCTCATGCTCCTCGCCTGAAGATCCAGGAGGGTTTCCTTGATGGAGCGGTTCTCCTCAGAGAGACGAGCGGTGTCGCTGCTCAGAGTCTGGACGGTCTCTCTGAGGGCCTGGTTCTCCTGCAGCTCCTGCACCTGCTGCTGGCTGAACTCCAGGGACTCTCGCAGGCCTTGGAACTCTTTATGGAGAATCTCCAGCAGGTTCAGGCGGCAATCAAGGCTGGAGAGCTTTTTATCAGTCGATTCCAGGATCTCGCTGATGCCGCTGCCTGGAGAAGAGGCGGCCCCGGGAGAGTCTTCAGGACGGCCGCGTTTGGAGGAAGGAGTGGTGGTGTTTGTCTTCCCCATGACGAAGGTATTATAACACTCGTCTATGAAGCTCTCCAGGTCCTCCAGGCTGTCAAAGACTTGCTAATCTTTGAACAGGTTTTGTTATTGTGTGTATATAAATATATATATAATATATTTATTCTCTCTCATCCACCGGGGTGAACTCCAACACTTGGCGGCTAAGCTGGGGGCTCACAAGTAAGCCCACCCCAGCCCGCCGCCTCTCACCATGTGCAACTCCAGAATGGTAGAGAGTCCAACCCCTCTCGAGAGACTGAGTTTCAGAGCCCAGACTGTGTGTAGAGGTGAGCCCAATTATATCTAGCCGGTACCTCTCAACCTCTCGCACAAGCTCAGGCTCCTTCCCTCCCAAAGAGGTGATGTTCCATGTCCCAAAAGCCAAGTTCCATGACCAGGGTTTAGGCCGCCGAGGCACTCGCCCTCGACTGCCACCCAAACCACATCGCACCGGCCCCTTCTGAGCTCTCCTGCAGGTGGTGGGCCCACTGGGGAGTGATCCCACGTTGATCGTTCGGGTTTTACCCGACCGGGGCCCGTGGGAGGAGCCCCGGCCACCAGGCGCTCGCCTGCGAGCCCCAACCCCAGGCCTGGCTCCAGGGTGAGAACCCGGTAACGCCAATCCGGGCGACACAACTGAATCTGTGATGTTTATTTTCATAAAGGGGTTTGTGAACCGCTCTTTGTCTGGCTCGTCACCCAGGACCTGTCTGCCATGGGAGACCCTACCAGGAGCCGAAGCCCCAGACAGCATAGCTCCTGGGATCACTCGAGCACTCAAACCCCTCCACCACGTTAAGGTGGCGGTTCATGGGCATATTCAATGCCCACGTGGGCAACGACAGTAGCACCTGGAGGGGGGTGATTGGCAGGAACGGCTTCCCTGATCTGAACCCGAGCGGTGTTTTGTTGTTGGACTTCTGTGCTAGTCATAGTTTGTCCATAACAAACACCATGTTTGAGCACAAGGGTGTCCATCAATACACGTGGCATCAGGACACCCTCGGCAGGAGATCAATGATCGACTTTGTAGTCGTTTCAGGAGACCTTTGGCCGTGTGTCTTGGACACTCGGGTAAAGAGAGGGGCAGAGCTGTCCACTGATCACTATCTGGTGGTGAGTTGGATTCGATGGCGGGGAAGGAGGCCGGAAAGACTTGGCAGACCCAAACGTACTGTGAGGGTCTGCTGGGAACTTCTGGCTGAGCCCTCCGTCAGGGAAGTCTTTAACTCCCACATCCGGGAGAACTTCAAACAGGTACCAAGGGAGGCTGGTAACATTGAGTCTGAATGGACCATGTTCTCCACCTCCATTGTCTCTGCTGCTGTTCGGAGCTGTGGTCGCAAGGTCTCTGGTGCCTGTCGTGGCGGCAACCCCCGAACCCGTTGGTGGACACCGGAAGTAAGGGACGCCGTCAAGCTGAAGGAGTCCTATCAGGTCTGGCTGACTTGTGGGACTCCAGAGGCAGCTGACAGGTATCGGCAGTCTAAGCGAGCTGCGGCTCAGGCTGTAGTAGAGGCAAAAACTCGGTCCTGGGAGGAGTCCGGTGAGGCCATGGAGAAGGACTATCGGTTGGCCTCGAAGAGGTTCTGGCAAACCGTCCGGCGCCTCAGAAGGGGGAAGCAGCTTTCTGCAGGCACCATTTTCAGTGCAGGTGGGGAGCTGCTGACTTCGACTGGGGACATTGTCGGGCGGTGGAAGGAATACTTTGAGGATCTCCTCAATCCTGCCGACATGCCTTCTCTTGAGGAAGCAGAGGCTGAGAGCCTTGGGGTGGGGCTGTCCATTACCCAAGCTGAAGTCACAGAGGTAGTTAACAAGCTCCTCTGTGCCAAGGCACCGGGAGTGGATGAAGTCCGCCCTGAGTACCTCAAGTCTCTGGATGCTGTGGGAGTGTCTTGGTTAACACGTCTCTGCAGCATCGCGTGGCAGTCAGGAACAGTACCACTGGACTGGCAGACAGGGGTGGTGGTTCCCCTTTTCAAGAAGGGGGACCGGAGGGTGTGTTCCAACTACCGGGGAATCACACTCCTCAGCCTCCTTGGGAAAGTCTATGCCAGGGTACTGGAGAGGAGAGTCCGGCCAATAGTCGAACCTCAGATCGAAGAACAACAATGCGGTTTCCGTCCTGGTCGTTGAGCTGTGGATCAGCTCTACACCCTGTCTAGGGTGCTGGAGGGTTCGTGGGAGTTCACTCATCCTGTCCATATGTGTTTTGTGGATTTGGAGAAGGTGTTCGACCGTGTGCCCCGTGGTGTCCTGTGGAGGGTACTTTGGGAGTATGGGGTCCGGGGAGCCTTACTCAGGGCTGTCCGGTCTCTGTATGACCAGAGCAGGAGCATGGTCCGCATAGCTGGCAGTAAGTCAGACCTGTTCCCAGTGCATGTTGGACTCCGGCAGGGCTGCCCTTTGTCACCGGTTCTTTTCATAGTTTTTATGGACAGAATTTCTAGGTGCAGCCAGGGTCTGGAGGGGGTCTGGCTCGGGAACCACAGGATTTCCTCTCTGCTCTTTGCAGATGATTTTGTCCTGTTGGCTTCATCGAGCCAGGACCTCCAGTATGCATTGGAACGGTTTGCAGCCAAGTGTGAAGCGGCTGGGATGAGGGTTAGCACCGCTAAGTCTCAGGCCATGGTTCTTGACCGGAGAAAGGTAGTTTGCCCTCTCTGGGTGGGTGGAGTGCTCCTTCCCCAAGTGGAGGAGTTTAAGTATCTTGGGGTCTTGTTCACGAGTGAGGGAAGATCGGAGCGTGAGATCGACAGGCGGATTGGTGCTGCGTCCACCGTTATGCGGTCGCTGTACCGGTCCGTCGTGGTGAAGAGAGAGCTAAGCCAGAAAGCAAAGCTCTCAATTTACCGGTCGATCTACGCCCCAATACTCACTTATGGTCATGAGCTCTGGGTCATGACCGAAAGAACGAGGTCCCGGATCCAGGCGGCTGAGATGAGCTTCCTCCGTAGGGTGGCTGGGCGCTCACTCAGAGATAGGGTGAGAAGCTCGGTTACCCGGGAGGAGCTCAGAGTAGAGCCGCTTCTCCTCCAAATCGAGAGGAGCCAGTTGAGGTGGCTCAGGCATTTGGTCCGGATGCCCCCTGGACGCCTCCCTAGGGAGGTGTTCCAGGCATGTCCCACTGGGGGGAGGCCCCGGGGAAGACCCAGGACACGCTGGAGAGACTACGTCTCTCGGCTGGCCTGGGAACGACTCGGGGTCCCCCCAGAGGAGCTGGAGGAAGTGGCCCCAGAGGAGCTGGAGGAAGTGGCTGGGGAGAGGGAAGTCTGGGCATCTTTACTTAGACTGCTGCCCCCGCGACCCGGTCCCGGATAAGCGGAAGAAAATGGATGGATGGATGGATATATTTATATTTATTATTGTTTTTTTATGGTGGAAATAAGACCGAAATCCGAAACGTTTGTTCATCTACTTACACGCCGCCAAGTTGAATCACCACACTCGTTTCGTTGGGTCTCGTGATACTACTACACGATACTACAGCATCTCGCTGATACTACAGCATCTTCACGAACAAACAGTTTTGATGTTAGATCGTAAACACAGCAGGGTAGGAAAGAATCCTAACCCTAACCCAACATGCTTACCGATACAAACAACTATCCCTGGAACCACTTAACATCTTTCAGCATGTCAGGCAAAGAGTCCCACCACTCTCCTCAACGTACTTTGGGCAACAAACTGATCCTGTTCTTCCTGCTCTCTACCCTGATTATTCATCTCCACCTGGAGCTGAACTACCCTTTGCAACAACCCTTAGTATTCCTCAACCTTCTCTGCCAGTGTTTGAGAGTGGTCAGGAGAGTGACTTTGCTCTACTCAACCAGTCTTTCTGGTTTTGCATCGATATACAGAACATTAGAGTGCTGCAGCGCAAAGCCTCTTTTCTCCACGGCAGAATCTGCTGATAAACGTTGATGAGGTAAACACTTCACAACTGCACAGCGCTGCATATCAGCACAAGGCTGTTTTTCTCAGCTATAGTCTGCCAGAGAATAGACTTTAAGGTTATGCTACTAGTTTACAAAGCTTTGAATGGTTTATCACCAAAGTACATGACTGACCTCCTGACCCAGTATATACCAGCCAGACCTCTCTGCTCATCTGGATCCAGTCTGTTGTCAGTTCCTAGAGTCCAAACTAAACACGGAGAATCTGCATTCAGCTTCTATGTTTCACAGATCTGGAACAGACTTCCAGAAAGCCTTAGATCAGCTGAAACACTCAGAGTATTTAAATCCAGTTAAAGACCCACCTGTTCTCAGCTGCATTTGATTCATTTGGATTCAAAAGTTTACATCTGCACTGTTTATCTATGCTTGTTTTAAATTCATTTCTTTTTAACTTTATTCAAATGTTTTTGTAATGATCACACCTTTGACGTTTTGATTGTTTTCTTTCATGTTTTATGTAAAACACTTTGAATTGTCTTTGTACATGAAATGTGCAAAACAAAGAAACTTGCCTTGCCTTGTAGACTCCGCTGGAATGACGTTAATTGTGTTAACGGTTGAAAAGTTACGGTAGATGAAAGAATGTAAAGACTGGAGCTAAAGCCCTGATTAAAGAGTTTTTACAGAGTTTTTTCACCCGCTCCAACTGCTGCCAGCACCAGGCGAGTGTGCACAGGGTGCGTGACCCAAACTGAACGACTCAGATTCACATTCTCATGAACGAAAACAATAATTCTTATCTGAGGTATGTTACACCAGCACACACACAGAAATGAGACTTAAAGTCACAAATTTTTTTTTTTTTTTTCTTGGAAGGACTGAGTGCACTGGTGCGACCATGGATTTTTTTTTAGGTGCACCATTGAAAAATTTAGTGCAACCAAATTAGTCGCACTCCACAGCCCTGCTACGGGTGACGTCACACTCACTCGGTCCAATTCTCTTATACAGTCAATTGTTTTGAACAAGCATTTTCCTGTTTGTCCAGCTGCTGTATTCTGAGGTTTTCTCGCTAACCCTGTATGTCTTTGCAAAATGACACCTATAGGCAACAAATAAAAAAAATATTGACACATTTTCATATTTGTTTAGTTGTGAAAATGTTGTGCATTATTGTTACTTCAATAGCGGTAAAAAACTGAAACAAATATGTTAAATACAATTCAATTAAACTGCTCTTGCATCTGCCAGATACAAAATATGTGCAAAATATATACAAAATATGTATGCATGTGTGTACGTATATAAATCTTTATATACCAGTATGTGCCTACTTTTCTTTATATTAACATTAACTTACGAACAAGTTCTGGTAAAGCTTTAAATTATGAACGCTTCTTTTCAGCTAAACGTGTAGACAGAAATGTATTAGTCAATAGTGCAAACTAATTTAACTATAAAACTCAGTATTTTTAATTATCTGCAAAAAAACACAAAGTGCAAAAAATTTCCAAGTGAACTATATCTCTTCAATAGCGGATGCAGGAGGTTGTGCGTTCAGCATGACACATTGCCTGGAGGTGATAAGGCATCCCTCGGAAATTCTTCTTCATACATTTCTGACATAACTGAGGGTACAATTTGCAGAATAACCGTTGTTTGGTGATGTAACATAAAGAGTAGACCTTGAGGAAATATGCTGTTGGTCACAGAAAAAGGGTGAGACACTTGTCTAGTAGATGGTGCAACAGTTTGGGAACAAAAAAGAACAAAATTGCTCCTTTTCTTCCAGTGACTCTGGACCTGTGTGCTCTAACCATAGACTGGCTTGTTACTGCCACTTTTCTTCATGCTCAGTTCATTTGTCACTGGTTTGCCTTGCTATATAAAGCCTGCAGTGTACAGCCCCACATGTGTCTGTGGGATGAAGCTTAGTTTATCTACAATGTCAAATGTTGGGTTAAATGATTTGTTAAAAAGGTTCAGACAAGACAGCAATGGATTTTAAAAATATATTGAAGCTTCTTAACTGATGACTTATTATTGGCTACATTTACAACACAGACAGTAAATCTGAGCTGTTCAAGTTTCCCTCTCTTTTTTTCCTGGTCATCTATTTATTTGACAGTTCTCCTACATGTCTCTGTTTGGTTTTTTCACTCGCTGTCATTTTCCAAATTAAACCAGTCTGCATTTTCTTTATTTGCTTGTATCTGATTATGCATTCCAAACTGTATAACACTGATATATGTTCATTATTGGCACTATGGCTGGATGCTCAGCAGCTGAAATTCAGCACTCTCTTAGCTCAGTGTTACTGAAATGCTGTGCTGGGTACCATTAGATCTGAATAATTCATGGATGCTCTGCCTCCTTTCACTTGTTTTAAATGCTGGTTATAGACCTGGCAGCTATGAATCATTCATCAGAGGCTATTAAAGTCTCCTGTTAATTAACCCTTATTTTTTCAATAGTGAAGAAAGGGTCAGAGACTGATCCCTTCACTGACCTCTTAGACCACCTGCTCACTCCCTTCAAACCTCAAACCAAAATTTAACATCTGCTGTGAAGCGGCCTGACTTTGCTTTGCCACAGAAGTTTAATCCCTTCAAGACTAAAGCCATTTTCCTAAAATGTATTTTTAAGTGAAAAAGCTTCAAAGAAATATATTGTTGAAAAAATTAGTGCAGAAAAAATGTTAAATGGGTGTCTGTGTGAGAGTGTGTGTGTAATTGCCGTGACGAGACAAGATGTGAAGAACTCAGCTGTGCATGTTGTCAGAGCGCTTGAATGCTTCAAGGATGGCCCACTGAGAGGATGAACGAAGAAGAAACAGAAGGGGGGATGAAGGGAGGAATGAAAAGAGACGGATATTTACAGTATGAATCCACATGTGTATACTAAGGGAAAAGACCTACAGACGCATCCGTTTTTAGAGTTTTTCAGAAGAAGCTCTGTTGGGTTTGTGAGTTCAGATTAACCTGATTACTGGTACGCTTGATTTAAAAAACACATTTTCTTTCTACTTCAGAATGAAATGACTGTATGTGCATATTGAACATACACAAAAAGCATTTTAACCTCCATTATCAATGACAGCGTTTACGTCTTATTTCAGGAATATCTCCAAAATAACTTTAAAAATATTCACAACTTCTTTTGCATTCAGAGTGTTTGGCGTATTTTACAATGAATCAAAGCTTACTTATTCAGATATTATAACACTGAGGGTGTGGTTCCGTTTATCATTATTGCTTAAATGAATCATCTTAATTCTTGTTTACTTGTTTGTTTAAATGTTATTTGACTAAGAATGATTGGCAAATGCATTCTCGGTGCAACATATTTACATTTTTAAAACACTGCAAAACATGCAAGAAAACAATTATTAACTGGGGTGCACTTGGTCATATTCTTGCAGTCTCGCTCATCTCCTACTGACCAAGCTTCTTCTACTAGGTGATGCATTTTCAAAACATGTACGATGAACACATAGCTCATACATATAAAACTATGTATCAGAACATAGTTCTGGAGCAGTATTTCTAAAAAAGCATCACATTGTAGCCCTGATACAGTTTAGTATAGTTTTACAGATGACATAATCATTATAAATAGACAAATTGCAAAATGCATTTCACTCCGTTAACAAACACTTGAACCCCGAACATATGAACTCTAATAACCGTGTTAAATTGTCTATTATTATTTTAGATCAGTTTTTTTTTATCTTTGTCTTCACCTCTTGTGAATTTCTCTAATAAACTGTATCTACTTTAGAAAATCTATTTCAAACCAATGTCTTTTACCCTGTTTGGAGTGCTTTTACATCAATGAAATGACCATAACTGTTTTGCATTTTATCTCTCAGCACTTAGCTTATTAGATTTTAACTTACACCAGACTCAAGCATAACTTAGATGTGTTTCAGAGATTTCAGAGTGCACAGTCACACTGACACTGTTAGCACACTTGGACAGCCCAGGGTCTCCAAAAGGTTTTAGTCTTAATAACCTGAGGCTTTGTTACCTTACAGTCTCTCTGAACCAAAGTTGGCTGACCCATCGAGAGATGGTACAGGAGGCAAATTGTATCTCTAAGGCCAGCCAAACAACGTTCCCTGCTCCTCTGGAACTCTGCGGATGTGGAGCTCAGGCCGAAAGGAATACACGCCTATTAATAGAGGCCACAAGGTGTGAAAAAGGCTGTCAAAGGGCGGGTCTCTTCATCAAGAAAACCATGGTGGTAAGCCTTCCCCTGATCTAAAACTGAACTACTGCTACTACTCATGGGCCAAGGCAGGGGACACCCCTGGACTGGTCGTCAGTCTGTCACAGGGGCCACACACTCACATCCACACTTAGGGACAATTTAGAATGTGACCAATGAACCTCTGAAGCATGTTTTTGGACGGTGGGAGGAAGCCGGAGTCAACTCTCACACACACACACCACCATCACCACCAAGTGTACACATAAAGCATGGTTAAAGTTGGCTTCCATTAGAATGAACCAATATATTCTCTGCTTTTTTTTTCCTCTCTCTGTTTAACCGTTTTCATTCATTCATTAATTTTCCAATCCGCTTTATCCCTTTCGGGGTCACGGGAGCCTAACCCGGCTACTCATGGGCGAAGGCAGGGTACACCCCTGGACTGGTCGCCAGTCTGTTGTAGGGGCCACAATCACACACCCATACACACTCACATCCACACCTACGGACAATTTAGAGTAACCAATTAACCTATGAAGCATGTTTTTGGACAGTGGGAGGAAGCCGGAGTACCCGGAGAAAACCCACGCATGCACGGGGAGAACATGCAAACTCCGCACAGAAAGGTCCCCCAGCCAGGACTTGAACCGGGAACCTTCTTGCTGTGAGGCAGGAGCGCTAACCACTGCTCCACCGTGCAGCCCAACCGTTTTCATAGTATTGCAATTTTTTTGTTCTTTCAAACAAATTGTGTAGATATTTACACAACAGCTTATTCTGTTTGTTTGGCTTAAACAATAATAGACCAACAAAGTTTCTAAACTTTAAACATGTGTGAGGGCAATTCATTTTATTGGTGCCTCTGAGAGCAAAATCAGCAAGTTAATGTTTGGATTTTAACCATTTGACCAGCAGCTCTACCACATTAAGGAACCAATCGTTAAATTTAACACAATGAAAATATCAAGTTTGAAATAACTTCAAAATAAATTAAACATTTTACAAAAATATTTTTTTCACCTAATAGTCCAAAAATGTAACATTAAACCATAACTCAGTGTGTGAGGGGGTCGGGCCTCGCTTCAGGATTGCTGGTTAAGGCGGCAGATTATTGGTAAAAGAATCAAGACACTCGGAGATTGAAGTTTCTCCTTTTCTTGAACAATGGCACAGAGTGAACTCCAGCAGTTGTAGTTGGCACATGCATTTGTGGGGTGTGTGTGGTCTGAAAACAAAGACAATAAATGTGTTACAAAAAGGTCTGTCTGATACGCAACGAATCGAATATGTGACGAAAACGCAGCGGCGTTTGGATTCATATGCAGATAGGAGTTTATTAAAGACAAAAACAGACAAGGGCAAAGACAGGATCGAGTCTGAGGCCAAGCAGGGGTCAGAGATGTGGAGCAGGACAGGGCGGCGAGTAGACAGGCTGGGGTCGGAACCAGGAAAGACGATGGCCATAGAATGCTCAGGATCGGATGCAGGGCAAAACAATACTTCACAACGATCGAAGGGATGGCGGGCATAATATACGGTGAGACTTGATGGGTGATGAAACCAGTTGTCCATGGCTGGCAGTTTCGTGGAACCTCCAGACGAGGGAAGATAGGCGGCCGGAACCCTAGAACACACAGGAAGGGTGTTAAGCCAGTGGACACCTTCTTCAACGAGTTTTGTGCGTATTCGGCCCAAACCAGGAACCTGCTCTGGTCCTCTTGATATTGGGAACAATAAGTTCTCAGGAACTGGGTGATTTTCTGGTTGAGCCGTTCCACCTACCCGTTGGATTGAGGGTGGTATCTGGAAGTGAGGCCGGTGTTTATGTCGAACCCCCTGCAGAGCTCCCTCCAGAGATGAATTGTGGACCCTGGTCCGAGACTGTCTTCAGGGATGCCGTAGTGGTGGAAGATGTATCGGATGAGTTGTTCAGCGGTCTCCATTGCTGTGCGCAACATGGACAGTGGTATAAGAGGACAGGCCTTAGAAAATCAATCAACAACGTTGAGTATGGTGGTCTTGCCATTGTCCACCGCTATGTGGGACAAGGGTCGTTGAGGCGTGGGTAGAGGCTGCAGGAGTCCCGCTGGGAGCTGGCATGGGGTCTTGGCCATTTGACAGGAGGTGCATTTAGTCATGTACTGCGCCACATCCTCCTGCATGGTCAGCCACCAGAAGGAGTTCTGCATGAGTGACTGAGTACCTGCCATCCCTAGGTGTCCCACTGCTGGAGTGTCATGCACCAGATGTAGAACCTGCTGATGATGAGAGGGAGGTACGTACAGGCGATTGGCAGGACAGAACGGTGGAGGTGGTTCACGCTGACTCAGTTTGGTTAGTTCCGCCATAACATCCCAATGAATAGGGGCCAGGATTAGAGAGGCAGGTACCACAGGTTCGGCAGAGTGCAGTCCTTCATCTTCCGTCTCATGCAGGCAGGAAATCGTGTCCGCCTTGCCATTCTTTGATCCAGGTCGAAAGGTGATCTGGAATTGGAACCAAGAGAAAAACAGAGACCAACGGGCTTGACGTGCATTAAGTGTCTTAGCTGACTTAATATACTCCAGATTCTTGTGGTCTTGTCAACACCAGGAATGGATGAGATGCCCCCTCCAGCCAATGTCTCCCCTCTGTAAAGGCCTCCTTTATGGCTAGTAGCTCTCGACCCCCCACGTCATAGTTCTTTTCTGCAGTTGTGAGTTTCCTAGAAAAAAAGGCAAACGGTAAGGTTTTAGCGGGCTGACCATGCCGTTGTGAGAAGACAGCCACTATGCCTGTGCTTGAGGCGTCCACCTCCACGATGAACTGCTTGGAAGGGTCAGGATGGCGTAGAATGAGAGAGTGTGTGAATCTGTTTTTGAGTTCATTGAAGACTGCTGTGGCTTCTTGAGTCCACTTCAGACGTTTGGGCCCCTGTGAGGAGTGAGGTGAGTGGGGCTGCCACAGAGCTGAAACCACGAATGAAGCAACGGTAAAAGTTGCCAATGCCAATGAACTGTTGCAGTTCCTTAACCGTAGTGGGGTGCGGCCATTGTAGCGCGGCCCCCACCTTTTTTAATCCATGTCTACGACCTGGGCCCGGATGATGTAGCCGAGAAAGGCAATTGATGTCCTATGGAACTCGCACTTCTCTTGTTTGAAATAAAGTTGATTGGTGATGAGGCGTTTAAAGACCTGTCTGATGTGGGAGACATGATCTTCAAAGGTGAGGGAGTATATGAGTATGTCATCCAGGTACACAATGATGAACCTCTGGAGCATGTCTCTGAACACGTCATTGATGAAGGCCTGGAATACAGAGGGGAGGTTGCAGAGGCTGAAGGGCATAACCAGATACTTGTAATGCCCAGTAGTGGTGGAGAAGCCCGTCTTCCATTCATATCCCCTTTCGGATGCGAACCAGATTGTATGAACTGCGCAGGCCCAGTTTTGTGAAATACTTGGCCTGACGCAGTTGTTCCAATGCTGGGGAAACCAGAGGTATAGGATAATGGTAATGAGTCGTCAAAGGAGTGGAAAGGAAGCGAGCCTCCAGACCATGCCGCGGACAGCCATTCCAAGGCTGCACTGATGCGCTGGGTCTAGAATGACTGGATGGAGAGCATCCCTTTCTAGATCAGTCGCTTGTCGCAGTCCACCTCCGATACGAAGTACTATGGTAGTTTTTTCATATTCAGGTAAGAGAGTGACCAAACGACTGTCAGCTGGAATGGGTCGACTGGCCTTGACACCCTTTAACTCATCAGGAAAGGAATCTTCCTGAGCTTGAGCCAATAGTGACTACTTGACTGAGATGTAGGTACCTGCATCCACAGTTTGACTAACACCAGAAGCAGCCACCCCATGAATAGAATTGACAGTAGCCTGGACTAAATCTTTCCAAGTTTGGAACTGAGTTGGATCAGGAGAGTCTCGGTTCTGAGCCTCTGAAACAAGGAGAATTAGCATGGACTTATTTTTTTTTTACTTGTCCTGTTCAACAGCTGAGCAAACAGATATGAGCTGAGAGCCTCTTGTATTAGACAGATTTTACTGTTACAATCGCGGTTATAAATCATCGGACACACAAAGTGTATATTCGTATAAGCTCCTTTTGTAATTTAAACTAAACTTTATATTAATTTTGTTTCTGTTCTTTTTGTTTGGACAGGACGGAAAAAGAAAGGGGGGAAGAAGAGAGAAAGTTGTGTGTATGTGTGGGTGGGGGTTAGAAGTCGTAAAACTATAGGCAACAAATGTTGGAAGCATCTTGGAAGAGCTCTAAGTAGTACCGAATAGAAGCACCTGCCATTCGTAAATGATTGGCCATTCCTCCCTTTTCATTTCCCTTCAGATGAATCGCAAAACTGGCCTGTCAGCGGGTTGCAAGCGAATCTGATGAAACGTGGCCTTTATGTCGCTGCTAACAGCAACTGAGTACTGACGGAACCTCAGCAGGACACCAAGCAGAGAAGGCCCTAAGGTAGGTCCAGGCACCAAAATCTCATTTAGTGACTGCCCTTTGTTTTGGAAAGAACAGTCGAACACAACTCTTTTCTTTCTTTTGTGATGGACTATGTGGAGTGACATGAACCATGACTCTGATGATTGGTCAGCGTCCGCTGGTAAGACCTTGGATATACTGAATATCCTGTCTCTTCCAGTTTTTGGGTCTCAGTACAGTAAGACTTAGCTTGTGTAGGATCCGTAGAAAGCCTCTGCTCTGTGCTGTGAAGCCTGGGAAGTACTGCTTCCACAGGAGCGTGAAGAGAACTATTAATCGTGCGGCGAAGAACAGGAGTAGCACACTGTTGAATGCCATCTACTGTTACCCTGGTAGTGGCCTTTTCCAGTAGAGTGAGAGCTTGCTGATCTTCCTTTGAACGAGTGGCGACCTACTCAGTGTATGGTAAAGTGTATATTTTCAGCATTACTCTTTGAAATCTGTTGGACCGATCCAGGTGTACCTTTGTACGAAGCAGATTGAGAGTTTACACCTACTACTTGGTTTTCTGGACTGACTCATGCAGGACATTGAGGTGATTTTCCTTACAGATTTTACTCTGTAAGGAAGGGAGCTTCAGAGTGCAGAGGTCCACTGTGTGATTGCGTCCACATTTCCAACACCGTTTCCCATCCTTGAGCCACTTCAAGATATGGTCAGTGTTTAGCTTCTTGAATTCCACACAGAAATTAAGATAGTGATCTGGACAATAAGGCTTGATCTTGGATTTGGCCTTTGCTACTTTAAGCCCTGACCCTGTTGTCTCTCCTCGGTTCATTTTCTCAGTCGCACTAAAACACATAGTCTTTGGCTTCTCTTTAGGTTGAGCCATTTGCTGATCTCTTGGGAGATATCATCATGACACAGTGTACCTGCTCGGCTGGATATGCGCCTCACTTGAGACTTCATTTGAAGCCAGGTGGCCAAGTCCGGAAGGGTGTAGGTTCTGTCAATACCAGTCTTTAGAATACCCTGTTGGAAACAATACTCAATAAAGCCATTGCAGTAGGTGGGAGCCATTTTGCTGAGCAGGAGATCGACATGGGAACCGCAGTGTAGTTCATATCCATTCTGTCCCTCCAGAGACCTCAATATGCCTACTAAGGACTGGATAGACAAAGCAAATGAGTCAAAGGCATTGGCATCACCCATTCTCAGAACAGTGCTGTTGAGTATTGCACCTAGCTCACTCTGGACCAGCTGTCTTGGTCCAGCTGGTCCATCTTTTAGAGCTTGCAGTGCATTTGTATATGGTGTTGGCTCATGAATGACTGCCTTTGCAAGCTGCATAGTGCACTATGGAGCTTGATGTGTCCTAGCAAGACTTGATATTTATATTGCTCGTTGGGATGAAGATGGTTTCCCTGTACATTGGCTAAGAGAGAATGACACAGATTTTTGATTTTGCTATAATGGCATAATGATTTGGCATAATGATAATTAAAAGATGCTTTGACAATAGATCAAAAGATGATCAGAGTGGGACTTTAAGCAAAGATAGTTTTTGTAGTAAACGGAGTGCTTGTCACTGACAGAAAATAACTTTTTAAATCTTCACATTTTCTAGTTAACTAGTCACATGATCATTTTGACATCTTTCCCTAAATGGAAACCAAATCCTAATATTGTATTAAAAAAGTCTATATCATGCAAAATCAACTTTTTTTTTTTTAGCTTTTATTCATTATAATGTTAAATCTTCATGAAAAACACTCCCAAAATGGTATTTTGCTTCATTCACACATCCGTGAGCATTCCTCTAAAACCCTACTCTCTGAGCACCAGCCCCTCCCAATCCACAAAAATGAGCAGGTCCTAACATTATGACATCACAAAGTGGGGAACAGCCCCTTCCTGTAAGAATCTCCACTCCCAGCGCCACCCCCAGGCTAACACGCACCCACTTTCATTCACGGAGCTAGCTTTCATTTTATTTGCACAAAATGCACATCCATTTTAGCAAAAGTACGAATGTTGTTTGTTTTTGAGAGAGAAACGCAAACACACTGCCAAAGCTGACTCTAAGATGATGTCATGAAATGGGCCACAAAGAGCACAATGCAGAGCCTCAGAGATCGAGGCCTCTTACTTCTGAGTAGGAAAAGATCCAAAAAAATAGCTTATATTTCACCAAAAAACTGTTGTTTACTGAGCCAAAGGTAATATGTTATCATATATATGGATATAGTTTTCTTTGAAAGGCTTAAAAGCACAGTATAGTCCCTCTAAAAATATGATGATTTTTAGTATTCATGACATTTGATAGGCATTTTTTTTGCTCATTTTGTATGTTTTCATCTGGGTGTTTCTCATGTGGTAAAACTGAAGCTAACTCACCTTGATCAGTTTAACAATTCATTGTATTCTTTAAAGCATAGTCACTTGTATAGAGAGTATTATATTAATAAAGATCAACATATCATATGATCACATTTTTCAAATCACTGTAAAACTGTGCTATTCTTGGAAAAAACAAAGCTTTTTCAAAATGAGATTCACGCTGTGGTGGATCTGACAGGAAAACTGAGTTTTTGTTCACAAACACAAGCAAACCCAGTCACAAACAAATGAAACATTGACTCCAACATAAAAAAACAAATGAGGCCTGTACACTGCGGTTTGTGGACTGATCAAGAGTAAAAGTGAGAGACCTGGAGGTAAAGAGAGAATGGAAGAGACTGTGTGGGAAGAAGATAGAAACCACAGGGGGAGGGAAGGGTAAGGAGGTTGTGGGGGGCTTCTTATTGCAATTGTACTCAACTTGCAGAGAAGGCAGGTAAAGAATTAGAGGTACACACATACATCATCATCATTAACAACATCATCTGCAAAAAAGCAGAAATGAAATTCTGCAGTTTCCTAACCTGACCTCTTTGCAGCCTGGCTGGACCCAGAAATTATTTTCATAAAGATAATGAACAGAATCAATGACAAAAGGCATCCCTGCTGGAGTCCAACATGCACAAGGAAAGGGTTTGACTTGTTGCTGTCAATACAAATCAAACTCCTGTTCTGTTGTAGCAAGACCAGATGGCTCTTAGTAGGGGGCCTAGTAGCTGCAGAGCACCTCCCACAGAACACCACAAGAGACAAGATCCAAGGTTTTCTCCAAAGCCACAAAGCACATGAGGAATGACGGGAAAGTCCTCATGAACCCTCAATCACTCTCCTTAAGGTGTAGATCCACTGCTTCATGGTCAGCACAAGAAAACACACCCACCCTCCTCAGTCTAAGGTTTGACTAGTCAACCCAGAGCTCCTCTGTACCCTGGAATAAACTTTCTTGGAGTTGCTTGTAGTGTGATCCCCTTGCAGCTGGAGCACAACTCCAGTCCTAGAGGGGGGAACACCAACCCTGGTCTGCCAGTCGAGAAGGGCTGTCCCCGAGAAGGGCTGTCTCCAACACCACACAATATCACAAAACACCCAACAACATCAAGATGGTTGAGGTACTTAGGGTAGATCTTATGCCCAACCAGGGTCTTACCATTGAGGAGATTTTGATTTCACTTTAGGCCTTAGTCACATGCACCTAAAAGGGTTGACCTGTAAGGGTGCCACAAGTGTCTGGGTTATAGACAGGTGTACCGAATCTTAAGGGGAGCACAGGTGTGTCTTTCAGTTCCCTTGTGGCTTGTACAACCGCCACAAGGGATGTCATGAAAATGGGACGTACCATTGTTGCATGTGTTAAATATATATCATGATGTATTTGCAAGGATAATGTAAGCTACACGCACTTATGATGTATAGGTCATGCTGTTATATGGCGTCCAAACAGCAAACTCTGCTGTCAATACTGCAGGTGGTGTGTCGGTGCCTGTAAAACACCTGTAGGATGTCCACACAAACTGCACTCTAATAGCCAAGTAGCACACACCTTTCACTTGAACAGAACCAGCAGGCTCCTTGTGCAGTGCTCAGGGTTTGGGGGAGATAAAAAAAAAAAGAAAAATCTGTACGACATGCCTGCCTCTCATCTACTTCTCCCTTACTTCCTCTTGTGGTTAACACTCGGTCTCCCGAAATTCTGTAACAACTAGAGTCACTGTAAAAGTCATTTTGACTGGCTGGACATTATTTGTATATAATTAGGATCATATTGAAAAGATCTTAGTATTTGGAAGAATAGGTAAAAACACACCAGAACACAAAACAAAAGCTATAATGATAGTTTTTTATTTTTTAAATGACAAGTTCAGAGCTATTTACCTTGTAAACTAAGAATAAAAATTAGAGCAACGAAGGCTTTCAAGGCTATTCAAGTTATAAACAGACCAATCAGATGCCTCAGTAAAAGTATGTTCACACTGGGCCATCTTTCACTGTTTTGTGCCTCTGTTTTGTGAACTCTGGTTGAAAACAGGCTGAGTGTTCTTGTGGTTGACCTTTCCAATTCATGGCACGCCTGATAGACCAAAATGCTGTCAATCAGAAAATCACGCCGTTTTAAAAAAACATTTGGAGACCCCATGCAATAACTAAATAAAGGCTAAGAAGCTCACAAGAGAACATAAAACCAGCACATGTTTACATTACAGATATGCATCATAGCAAACACTGCCCTAGAAATAATGATGATAATAGGTAGTCCTCCTGTGGGCCTCATACCTAAAAAAATGTAGCAGATTAGATGTCAGCAAAAGCAAATTTGGTGTTTCTAGTCATCTTTTTTTGCTAGGGGACACCTCTAAGATTATTTCTGCTTCAGTCTTTAGAGCTTAATGAAATTTCTTCCAAACACCAAGAGACATCACACCCTGAACCTGCTCCTCCAACAAATTCTTCCTCATAAAGGCAAAAGCATTTGTAATTGTCATTTTTTCTCCTACTTTTTATTTTTGTTTCCATTGGGTTTAGAGCTATAACTAGGCTTTAGCTTCAGAGAGCATAAAAAAACAAAACGACAAGAAAATGTAACAAATAGTGAAACATGACACCCCAATAAAAAGCATGCAGTCAATGTGACTGCTATGGTAATTCTAGGTACTTTCACCCATATTTCTTGTATTTTTACATTTTAATGATAAAACAATGTAACAATAAAATATTCACAAATTTAGGAAAAGTCAGGGACCTACAGGTTCATGTTTTTTTTATCTTAAAGTTGCAACACATTGCAAATGACAGCCTTGGGAGTTCTAGTGTTTGGTGTTTACTATAACCTGTTTGCAGGTTGCAGCATTCCCATAAAAAATGGGCATAAACATTTTCATTCTACCGCTTTACTGAGTGGTCTACAATCCTAAAAAATCGTGTGGTCCTCCAGAGTGCGGTGGTTCACCTATTTTTGCCTGCAGACATCCCAGATCCACCGGTAAGGGCAGTTGAGACTAAGGCTCTAAGCTTGGATGACGACTGGTCCACTCCAGTCTCTTCAGCTTTTGCTTCCTCAGAGGATGGTGTATCAGCAAGTTAAGGAAGACATTCAAAGTACTTCTTTTATCTCTTGACAACATCTGATATTGATACAAATACATTTTAAACATTCACATTTGAAAAAAATTCCAAAATCCTCCTTTCTTTAAAAACTATTAAAATAATCAGCGAAGCGTTTGAGAGAATTAGATCCTTTTTTGTGGTTGGTAGTTCAATACCTCTGAAAAGTTTACCCTATTTATAAGAGATTGAAAGCAAAGTAGACATACGTCTGTCTTAATGTTCTCTATGTTGGCTTGTTCTACATTTATATTACTCCCTGTGGTCTCAGCAAAGACTGTTTTCCATGTCTTCTCTTTTTGTCATTTTTTTCCTTGATAATCTTTCCTTCATGGTCTCTGAGAAGAAGAACAAACTGAACAATGGATTATCCACCTGTTCCTGTTCACTTACTTTTTCAACCCTTTTGTTTCCCAGACTTTTTTTTCTGTTTGACTCTGTGTATCGTCCTTATCACCAAGTTTTTTGGTCTAACTGATTACTATTCAAATGTTTTTTGTGAGTTTGGATCTTTCTGTTCCTTTTAGCATACAAAGAAGTATGTGGCACGTCAGAGACTTGTTTCAGGGTGAGCTGTAGCTTTAGAATGATGGATTTAAGCTCCAGGAGACTTAGTAACTCACTCTTTGGTTAGAATCAGAAGCAAACTATCATCAAGCCCATACAAAACCTGTGAGGAATCTTTTTAAATCATTGCTGGTCCAATCAACCAAAACAAATGCTTCATGGATTTTAAAAGTTCTTTCAGACCCATGTTTAGGCATCTGTTCCATCAGCGTAAAAAGCAAATTCATGAAAAAGTCTGTTTTTTTCTATCAATGTAATTTTACAGAGCTTAAAAAAGGAAACTGTGTGTGTAAGTATTTGTGTGTCGGAGGCAATGTCCAGTGAATCCGACAGCCCTGTCATGTTCGTGTCGCAGCAGCAGGGTATAGGAGGTGTTCTTGTCTCTGAGTGATGCGATGGCATGAACAGCATGGTTTAAGAGCGAAAAGAAGGTCATCGATGCCTCGCTTCACTATCTCTCCCTCCTTTCCTCTCCTCTCTCTGTTGCCCCTGTCATCCATACTGGATGATCCCTTGCGCTCTCTTTCAGCCCGGCTGTCTTTCTGTCCTTCGTCACGGGTTGCTGTGTTTCATTTCTATTTCTCTTTTTTCCCGCCTGCATCTCACTCCAGCTTGAGCTGCTCTCCTGAAAGTGGATTTTATTTTTGCTGCATTCAACCAAAAATATTTATAACATTGAAAAGTTTTAACTACAACGTGAGGTACAGATGGAGACAACTGCCCAAGCACTACAATGGCAACCATTTCCTATGTATTGTTTCATCCCACGTCCCTCTGCTGTAACCTGATCTCTGGTTCAGTTTAAATCCTGGCACTGTTCACTGCTACTGTTATAAAACTAGATGGATCAACACTAATGTTTAAACATACTTAAACCGACTTGTTTTCGTCTTTGTTCATCTTAGTTTCTGAGGAAACCCAATTTTCATAGGAGTGAACACAGTGTTTTCCCTCTGTTCTTCCTGTTTATCTGGTGCTTTAATAGTCTAGATTTCATATCTATTTGCAAAAATGAGATTATTTATTTATTAAATATTTTTTTTCATGTAACTTTCTTTGGTGAAGATTGTAGTATGTTTTTTCAGCTGTTTTCTTGGTTTCTGTTCTGCTCTGATATTATTTTTAATATTCAGGTGTCCGGTTCTCTATGAGGTAAGATAGCTGTCAAAAAGAAACATATTCATAAGAAAAAAGTTGTGCACAAATGTATATTTTGTACAAAACTTTGCAGAAAAAAATATGAATACAACCTTTAGTTTTAGGTTTGACATGTCTGTTTTGAATACGATTTGTCTTTGTTTTGAATACAAATTTCTCCTGTTAAATCGCTGTCAAAAATACGTCACGGGGTCACAGGCATAAACATTGAGTCCCAGAACATTGATTCTTCAAACTGCGCATGCGTGTTAGTTTATTTATCAAAATAAAATAAAATAGAACTTTTAGGAATTGTATTGATTGAAAATTATATTGATAGTCTTAGCTGTGGAAAACAGCTTAGAAAGACGTAGCAGACGTACGACTGCACTCATTCAGTGTAAAATTAAAACATGTCTGCTGAAATTAGTTGATAATCAGAGGATAACGAAACCAAAACGGCTAAGCTAACTTGGAGCTAAAGTATGCTAACGGGCAGCCGACTGTTGCGGCAGTAAAAACAAGCAAAAAAAGAAAAATGTAAAAAGTCAGTAGAATACCCAACTTTCTGTTTCTAATTTTTTTTTAAATATTGTTACGGTCGGCTGCTAGTTAGCCTACTTTAGCTCTGCAAGTTAGACTTTAGCTGTCTTTGTTATTTCAATTTTCTTAGCCCGTTGGCTATCCCCACGGTGCAAGTTGTGCACAAACTATAAATTTGTGCACAACTTTGTGTTCATGAATACAACTTTTTCTTTACACCTAGGTGCGTGAACCGTGTTCTCCATGTTCCCCTGGCAGAGCTGCAGTCATCCAAAAAGGCAAAGTTAGCCTTCCTGAAACAACAAACACCCAGAACTCCCAAAACGCTAACATATGATCACATGACTTCTGGAGATGTAATGTAGCGACGTTAGAACATTTAAAACCCGTTCAACAGAACTTTGAACATTTAACTGAACTTTGAAGTGACTGTCAGACTGCTGGTTCTATTCCCAGCTGATGAGGAGCCTCTGCCTTCTTCATGGAGCGGCAAAGACGGTGATCATTAGATATGTCTTTCATGCTAGTTAGCGTTAGCCCAAATGAAATTCACTATTTGCACCTATTTTTCGTTCAGCCAGTGCTGAACTTTTTTTTTTTTTTTTGCAAATACAGTTTAAGTTTTATGCAAAATTCAGAACATTTTTCAACTTTCAATCCAACTCACTGTCACAGAGTCACGATTTTTTTCAGCAAAACATAGGAAAATGGCTCTGAATTCAAAAAATGTGATCCTCAAACCAGTTTGCCCTACAGCCCCTCGTCTGATGCAACGTTCCCCTCAGTTCTCGTTTTCCTGCCCATATTAAATCTTCTCACTTCTAATTGCAGCAAATCATGTTTTAACTTGCAATTGTGAGAACATACTTGAACTTACAGGCATGAAACTTTCACATATTGAAGCCCAAAGGCTTGAGAATCGTACAAGGTAAAGAGTTATTAAGATATGAACATTTGTTTGGAGATAGCACATATTGAAGCTGTGCCATTGGATAACATGGCATTTTTAGCTCAGCAGAGAAAAAAAAGAACATCATCCTTCACTTTTTGTATCACAGGCAGGGAAGAAAGCCTTGACAAGAAAGTGGTTACAACTAGATGTTCCAACATTAGAAGATTGGTACAAAAGTATACATGGCATTTATATTATGGAAAGACTGACATTTGCTATAAAAATGCAAACAGAGAAAGGTTCGAGATGGTAGGTAAAGTGGGTCAAATACGTCGGTGTCAGGGTACGAAAGTAGGTCCCAGAGCAGAGTCAGAGGAGTCAAAAACCAGTTTATTCAAACAAAACCATAAAGGAATAATCCGGCAGGGAGAAGCAGCCAGGAACATGCTTAAATAGAGGGGGAAATGATGATGAGGAGCAGGTGTGCAAGGAGGATGAACCCCAGGATGAGAGACAGCCACGCCTCCTGCCACACACAACTCTGTAGAAACAAAACAAAAAATCAGCACAAAACAACCAACAAGAAAAGAAAAAAGGAAACCAAACCATAACAGTCGGGCCACTTAGACCAGACCTGCTTTAATTTCTATAAAATACGTCTGTAGAAGATTACAAATAGAATACATTGTGAGTTGAACTTTATGGAAGGATGGGTGAGAGTGACAGCTTTTCTTTCTTTTTTGTTCTCAAAAAGAAATTGAGAGGGGAAGAGGGAGAGTACAAAATGAGGATTATAGAAACGTGCTCTGATTTATTGACTGAAAATATACTTTGTGTATAATGAACTAGGAACTAATGCAACTGTGTTATAAATGTTGGACTCCCTAAAGATAAAATTAAAAAAGTACATCAAAACTTTGTAATTGAGAGTAATACAATTTATATCACTGAATTCCTCAACTTGTGAACTTTTCAAAACTGAAAGAATTATTTTGATCCGACTTATTGTTTAGACACAGCTTCAATTTGTTCAGGACAAGTCTGTCCATCACAGACTCTGCAGGGTGTGTGGTTAAGTAGATGACATGCAGATGCACTCACAGAGCAGACCTAAACTTGAACCCGTAACCATGGCAACGGAACTCTTGTGCACGCACAGACACACTGATACATGCTTTAAGTAGTTCCTGGAGACCTTTGACGCTTTCAATGACACATTCACACATTTTATTCACTGTTTTCTGTAAATCCATAACAGATCCACTTCCTTACACCTGTTTGGAACAAATTCAATTTATATCAGTATTTTCAGTAGATTAGCAACAAGTTTTTGTATTAGTATCATGCTAGCTTTATGAGCTATGTTTTCATCTTTCACAGTAATTTTCAAATAATTTGGCATTAAGCTGTTATATTAGTGTTATGCTAGCTCATTTGGCATCTGCTGAGGTTTTAAAGGCTTATTTAGCAGTTTTTTTTTAGCTGTTTTTGAAATTTTAAGCAATTTTAGATTTTTATCTAATAAATTCTTAAAATTTTTTGTGCACTTTTAAAACCTATGCAATCATGGTATCAAAACATTTACCATGTTCAGGACATTAATGCTTTTTTGTATTCATGCCTTTTATGCATTTACACAATTTTAGAAATTTTTTCAAAAAATTCTTCAAAATCTTTGTGAACTTTCTGCCACATATGCAAGTTTGGTATCAAAACATTCAGCACATTTAGGAAATTCATGCCTATACTTTTAGTATTCATAAATTTTTACATATTTTTAAACTTTACACAATTTATGCATTTTTAAAAAGAAATTGTTCAAATTCTTTCTGCAATTTCTGTAACTTTAGTTTATTTGCAACTTTAGCATTATGCAAATGGATTTGGTATTTTGAGCAAATCCCTTCAACAATTACAGTAAATTTCTTCAGCAACTTCAGCAAACAGCTTCAGCATCTTCAGCTACCACATTCAGCAAAAAGCATTCCCACAAGCATTATTACAAGTAACTTTGCAACTTTTGCAACTTTTCTAGTTCTAATTGAATTGATTACATGTGTATGTGGATTTGTGCGTATGTAATGATATTTTGCAAGCATATCATGACATTTCTTCATCCTTGTGTCTTTACGCTCTGCAGAACAGTGAGTGTTACTGGTTCAGAGAACCAAATGTAAGATCTGGGAGGACAGTGCATTTGCCGTATTGGCTCCAAAACTCTGGAATCAATTACCACCGGCTATTGAGGTGATAATCTTGAAGACTTTTAAAGCCAAACTTTTCCTCTAGTACCACGTTGTAGGATCTGCCTAGCTGCCTTTTTTAATGTGTTGCTTTTAAATGTGTTTTTATGGCTTTCATTGTTTTTTATGACAAGACAATGTATTCTGCTTTCTTTGTTTACAGCACTTTTGGTGTCACAAATGGGCAGACAGCTGGTTCCACTTGCAGCAGGTTTTTGGTGCAGACAGACAGGAGCAAAGCTCAGCTAAGAGTCCACAAAGCTATCAAGACTCAAAAGCTAGGCGAAAGGTCAGGGCAAGTGCCAAAGAGGCAGAGTCCAATATGAAGCAGGGTCAGGTAAACAGGTGATCAGATCAGTAGGAAACACTCGGTACACAGGCTGGATGGCACAAACAATTCTTTGCATCAAGTGTGGCCCTGAGCAGTGCTTAAGTGTCCTGTAGCTGATCAGCTGATGAGTGAAACCTGAGTGGCATCTAGGGAGTGTGCACTGGGGTTGCTGGGAAATTGAGTGCAGTCAGCACTCTGGAGTCAGCTCCCGCCAGTGACCAGAGGAGGAGACAGTGTGCTGACTCCTGACGTTGGGCATCCTTGACTGGTGGTGGAACGTGCTCTAGGCATGAATACATAAAAAAATAATTTAATAAATTAATTAAATGCTGAGTAGGCTTTATCGGTGTATAGATATGGTTCTTTTGCTTGTTTTCTTTAGTTTTATTTTGTTTTGATTAATTGAAATAAACCATTTCCAAATCCAAAAGTTTTAAGTTCATGACATATTGACAGAGGCGTTCACAGGACAGCTGAGAGACATAGTCTCTCCAGCGTGTCCTGGGTCTTCCCCGGGGCCTCCGCCCAGTGGAATATGCCCAGAACACCTCCCTAGGGAGGCATCCAAACCAGATATCTGAGCCACCTCAACTGGCTCCTCTCAATGTGGAGGAGCAGTGGCTCTACTCCGAGCTCCTCCCGGGTGACTTAGCTTCTCCCCTATCTCTAAGTGAGCACCCAGCCACCCTACAGAGGAAGCTCATTTCGGCTGCTTGTATCCGGGACCTTGTTCTTTTGGTCATGACCCAGAGCTCATGACCATAGGTGAGTATTGGAGCGTAGATCGACCGGTAAATTGAGAGCTTTGCTTTCTGGCTTAGCTCTCTCTTCACCACTACTGACTGGTACAGCGACCGCGTGAACAAGACCCAAAGATAATTAAAATCCTCCACTTGGGGAAGGAGCACTCCACCCACCCAGAGAGGGCAAACCACTTTTCTCAGATCGAGAACCATGGCCTCAGACTTAGCGGTGCTGACCCTCATCCCAGCCGCTTCACACTTGGATGAAAACCGTTCCCATGCATGCTGGAGGTCCTGGCTCGATGAAGCCAACAGGACAACATCATCTGCAAAGAGCAGAGAGGAAATCCTGTGGTTCCCAAACCAGACCCACTCCAGACCCTGGCTGCGCCTAGAAATTCAGTCCATAAAGGCTATGAACAGAATCGGTGACAAAGGGCAGCCCTGCCGGAGTCCAACATGCACCGAGAACAAATCTGACTTACTGCCGGCTATGCAGACCAAGATCCTGCTCTGGTCAAACACAGACTGGAGCCCTGAGTAAGGCTCCCCGGACCTCATATTCCCAGAGCACCCTTCACAGCTCACCACCACGATTGGACAGGATGAGCGAACTCCCACCAACCCTCCAGCACCCTAGACAGGGTGTAGAGCTGATCCACAGTTCCACGACCAGGGCGGAAACCGCATTGTTGTTCTTGGATCTGAAGTTCAACTATCGGTTGGACTCTCCTCTCCAGTACTCTGGCACAGACTTTCTCAGGGAGGCTGAGGAGTGTGATTCCCCAGTAGTTGGAACACACCCTCCGGTCCCCCTTCTTGAAAAAGGGAACCACCATTCCTGTCTGCCAGTCCAGTGGTACAGTTCCTGACTGCCACACAATGATGCAGAGATGGGTCAGCCAAGACACTCCCACAGCATCCAGAGACTTGAGGTACTAAGGGTGGACCTCGTCCACTCCCGGTACCTTGCTACAGAGGAACTTGTTGACTACCTTGGTGACTTCAGCTTGGGTAATGGACAGCCCCACCCCAAGGCTCTCAGTCTCTGCTTTCTCAGGAGAAGATGTGTCAGCAGGATTGAGGAGGTCCTCGAAGTATTCCTTCCACCGCCCGACAATGTCCCCAGTCGAAGTAAGCAGCTCCCCACCTGCACTAAAAACGGTGCAGGTGCAGCGAAACAGCAGCAGTCTCGGTGGGAAAGGATGATGGCTGAAGAGAACAATGGATCTCATATTGAACCAAAAAAGATCGACACCGTGAAGGGTCTCCTGAAAAACGTTCAGGGGTTGGCATACAGGGCTCACTAGCGTGATCAAACAGTGCAGGAACGACAAACTGTTGCTTAGTGAGGATATTGTGTCAGACTGAGGGCCTCAGTTTACCTCTCAAGTGTGCTCAGTGTGCAGGGTCTTGGGCATCAACGTGAGTCTCATCTCTGGACCCCGGAAAGTGGGTCTGGCTCTCCACCCGAGATCTTCGGCTGAGCCAACATGGCAAAAAGCTTAGTGGGTTCATTTCAGACCATGGAACAGATCACCCCTGTCTATTTCCTCCTTCAGTTGCCTCTGTCCTGTTCTCAGCCTTCTGTTGTTTTGCCCCAGGTTCATGTAATCAGTCTTCATTTGTATCACCTGTTCACCCCTGCATATATATTATATATGGCTTTAACTTTGGACATTGGAGCTGCGATTAGATCTTTTCTCACTTCCTCCTGTGTTTGGATAGTTTTGGGTGGTCCTCACTAAAATATTACAGAACTAACTGGCCTATATGCACCCCACGTTCAACCAGGATTGGGAGGCTCGAGTCGAGGGGGCAATATCTTCACACGATTCCTGTTTTTCTGACTTGGCGGCAGGTATTGCTGATCTGTCTCTGTCTGCGTTTGATTACATTGTCTATCGACACTCTAAGTGTCACATTCGAGAGGTAAACTGAGGCCCTCAGTCTGACACAATATCCTCAGGGAGACCGTTCTGCCTAAATACGGACAGGAGCTGCTTAGACGTTTCCAGAGGTGTTGGTAACTTGGTTAGAGGGATGAGATGACACGCCTTGGAGAAGTGATCAATAACGGACAGGATGGTAGTGTATCCTTTGTGAGTGGGGAAGGTCCATTATGAAGTGAGAGAAAAACAGACCATCGTGCCTGACTGGGATTCAGTCGTTTGGCTGACCTGATTTACTCCAGGTCATTCACTCTGCCAAAAATTTATTTTCTATTTTCCCTAGGTGTGTGCAAATTTTGGTGACTTTTTGAGTATGCTGCAAAAGTCAAATTTTGAATCAAAGGCGCAGAAATTATAGTCCTTGCTGGCAGGGACTGCTGCTGCAGGACATAATGATAACAACAGTATTGAACAAAGGACAAGAAAAAGGCTTCCACATCCCCCTTCTGATTCAGCTGGTGGTTTCTCCAGAGATGCTGGTGGACCACAGTTGGTGTCCAAAGGAAGCCTCCATGGTGTGCTTCATGGAAACACTCCGATCTGGTGAACAACTTAAAAAGAGAGGAATTAATGGAAAGAAAACAAAACCAAAATGTCACAAGGTAATTCAAATAGCCTCCACATTGTCTTGAACAGGTTTAATTTCTTCACCATCAAATATGTACCCCAGGTACTGCAACTCTGACTTCGCAATGGCACATTTTGTTGGATTAATAGTCAAACCTGCCTCCTTGATTTTTCCTAGCAAAGCGGCTAGGTGGTTCAAGTGGTCCTGCCAAGACGCACTGAAATGACAATGTCATAAAGGTTATCAACGGCGTATGTGTTCATACTTGCCAAGATCTGTTTCATCAGTGGCAGGGGTACTATGTAGACCGAAAGGCATTTTGGTGAATTGCCAGAGACCTTGTGGAGTCCTAGATGCAGTCAATGGCTTTGCCGCATCTGACAAGGGCATTTGCCAGTAGCACTTGCAAAGTTCCAGGGTGGTGATAAACTTTGCCTAGCCAACTCTTTTGATAAGGTCGTCCAGTCTGGGAAGAGCATCAAATTCAGATTGGGCATTTACTTTCCTTAAGCCGATGCAGAATCTGATGCTTCCATCCTTCTTCGCTACCAGCATGACAGGGTTGCTCCATTCACTGTTGAAAGGTTCAATTACCCCTAATTCCAGCATGACAGCAATCTCCTCCTCTAGGACAGGTAACAGTTTTTGCAGGATACGGTACATTTTTTTACCAACAGGAGTGTTGGCTTTCAGCCGAATGTCATGCTCCTCTAGGGTTGTTGAGCCTGGCTTCTCCTGGAACACATCTGGTGGAATGACTGCCTTCAGGTCCTCCGGCTCAAGCTGAAAAAGATGAGAGAGATCAAGAGATGCGATGTTGTACCCAGCAGGGGTAAACTCCCCCACATTGTCCTCCTCAACAGTCACAGAACGGACAAACATCTGCTGATGAACAGGGCTTTTTTCCAGTTTTCCATTCTTTTAGCAGATTAACAAGAAAGGTCTGTTTGTATTTCCTTCTTTCTGGCATATGGACCTCATAAGTAGTAGCGATCAGTTTCTTCACCACTATAAATGGTCCTTGACATTTTGCCAACAGTTTATTTTTGACAGTAGGAAGAAGTAGAACACTTGCTGACCTGGGATAACCGACCTCTCCCAGGACCCTTTATCATACCAGGTTTGCTGTCCTTGTTGGGCCTTCTCCAACTGGAGTCAAACCAGCTTTGCAGTGTTCTCCGTTTAGTCCCTCATTTGGAGAATGCAGGTCAACATTCTGGTTGCTATTTCCTGAGAGCCAATTTAGGAGTTCTGCAGCATGTCCAGTGGACCTCTCTCTTGCCAACCGTAGAGAAGCTCAAAGGGTGAGAAACCAGTAGAAGCTTGTGGCACCTCCCTGTTGACAAATAAAAGATACGGGAGCCACTTGTCCCAGTCGGTGGCATTAGCAGAGATAAACTTTTTCAGCATGTTCTTTAGAGTTCTCTTGTACCTCTCCACCAAGACATCTGTCTGCGGATGGTAAGGGGGTGGTCCGAATACCTCTAATCCCTAAGAGCTTATAGACCTGCTTCAGTGTATCGGACGTAAAGTTTGTACCCCTATCTGTTAATATTTCAAATGGAATTCCTACTCTTGAGAAGAGCTGAAATAGAGCATACGCTATTTGTTTGACCTTGATGTTTCTAAGAGGAAATGCTTCAGGATATCGGGTGGCGTAGTCACAGACAACTAATATAAAGTGATTCCCCACCTGTGTTCTCTCAAATGGCCCAACTATATCCCTACCACTACAGCCAAATTGAACCTCAGTGATGTGAAGTGACTGTAGGGGGAAATTAGAGACATTTTTGTCACTGGACAACTGACATACTGCACAGGACTAACAATATTCCTGTAACACTTTACTCATACCTGGCCAGTAGGACCTACTTGAGATCCAATCCAAGGTCTTTTTGGCACCCAGATGACCCACCCACGGAATGCTGTGTCCTAACTGTAACACCTGCTCAGCTTTTGTGGAACCACCAGCCTTTCCCTATCATCTGTACTGGCTTCATTAAAGAGAATGTCGTCTGATAGATCACCTGTTACTGGACCCTTAAGCCTGGACATGGCATGTTGTGAACTCTCTTTACTAGATTCATCCTTGTAACATTACAAAATCCCATTGATTCATTGTTTCACTAGCCTCTGGTTCTGGTAGAGAGACACCACGTCTGATTGTTCCAGTCATTTTCTCTGTCCTTTGTTGTTGCTTGTTTTTCCTAAGTTTAACAGAACTTGTGGCAACACTTCTTTTTGTCACTACTAAAAGCAAGAGGGTAGTGAGGTTAAGAATTACCCAATGTAATATTTTTTTTCCTGCTGCCTAAAATAATTGAGCAACTACTTAACAATTTAAATGTATAATGACTACAACCAAGAACAACTACGTTTTTTCTGTGCAGTGCAGGTGAAGTTTTTCAGATTACTTGTATTTCTTGCAAAATAATCAGGTCTAAGTTTGTATACAAACAAACAAGTACAGAAGAATGAATGTCAAATCCATTCACATACGTACAATTCAGTACGATATAAATAAAATATTTATAAGATGTTTATTTCAGGGGAAAAATCTGCTCTGTGGACTTGGCCATACAGTGGATAGAGTCAGGGGATGTGATAAAAGAGGAGTTAGATGTGTAGGTGGAAATGCATGTAGAAAGAGAAGGAACATATGCCAGGAACATTCAGTGTATATATTTATGCACATAGTCAAAAAATAAAACACAGAAAACCCCCAATAAATAGTGTTTGTCAAAAAAATGATTGTGGAAAAGTTAGAAGGCAAAAAAATGTCTATTTGTAATCAGAAGAAAGAAGGAATGGGACAGGTTGAGGAGGGAAGAGAAAAGAACAAGGAGGGAGGGAAGGACAGCAAGTGTGGAGAGAGCAAGACAGATGACAAATTGTGATTAATAGATGGGGTCCGGGGCAGCAGTATGGAGCTCAGCTCATTAATAGAGAGAATTAGAAGGGCTGTGCAACTCAATCTGCACACTGTCACTCGCAATCAGGCAGCATAATCAGATCTGCACACGGACAGAGGAGCATGCCTCAAAGGACAGAGGTTCATGCCCACACACACACACACACACACACACACACACACTTTCCTGACACTTAAGAGAAATGCTTACTGCTGAATGAACCATACTAAACATCCAGTCAGTATGGTTAACACCCAAACCCCAGGAATCTTCCTCTTGACCAACTGAATTGCTGCCGTGAGATCAAGAGAAAACTGAAGATTTTTCAAACATTCTCGCCCATTTAAGAATGTTTTGATTTTAATTACAGCTTATAGCTGTGCTCACCTCTAAGCACTACAAAGAGGGCATCATTATCATGTCATGTGTTTCCATTTTTTACGCTGACAAAAGACAATGTGCAGCTAAGCTCAAAATGATAAAACTATTTTTAGGCCTCTGACTTAAAGACCCACTCTGACAAAAATTGTGTTTTTAACATGTTCGTTTGTTCATTTCTCTGATGATGGAGGACATAAATAAAAGATTAGCTTTAAAATTGCATTTTTGTGTATTTTATTATTCCAATTGTTGTGAATCAGGAGCAGACAAAACAATTGAAAAACCTGCACTTGTTACGCAGATGCTACAATCAGCAGGCCACAAACTCTCAGCCCCATTCTGATTGGAACTGCAAAAAGATCCACGTTGGTCTTTTCTTTCCTCGTCTGAATCAAAATCTGGATCAAAACTATACAGCCAATATTGCTCGTCATTTTTGTTGCACATGGGTGACAGGAAGTGGTGGTGGGGTTGCTCTGCACCAGCTCACCCGCCCACAACTCAGAGGTGAATTTCTGATGAACTACTGCCACTCTCCAAAAATATATGTCCGAGAACATTTTTATTTTGGCTAAAAAGATGTAATCATGATTAAAAGACCACTAGGAACGCTTTGAAAATAGATCAAGTTCCACTCCAATCATCTATTTAACAGAGAAATAGAAGAGATGTGACCAAATTAATAAAGAAAGGGGTGAAAAAATGGTAGCTATTTTCTTCTCACAAACTCATTCATGAAATGACAGATTTCACAAGGAAAATGTGCTTTGTATGTTTTAAGAACATTCATAATAATAACCACACAAGTTTGGACTTAAAAAATAACACCTTGAAGAATGCGGTGATTATTTTTAAATAGATTTTGATTGCCACAGTAGTAATACCATATGATGTAGAGTAAACAATGCGTTGGAGTGGCCTCTTAGCCCATTTCCTTGTTATGCTACCCATTGGCAATTAGAGGACAGTAATGTCCAAATATTACCTTTAGACAGGTTGTATATATATGAAATGACAACATGAACCTGCTTACGGTGAGAACAGTTCCACCTATCTGTAAAGAAACACTGAAATGACAGTTTTCAATGAGCAAAAATAAAAACAAAATGCTCAATAATTGCTTGTTACTGCCAATGTGATGCACTGACCCCAACATTTTAATTACCCTCACAGGCGCTCTGTATTTCTCTCAGGGGTTTCTTGCTCCTTCTCCTGTGCTGACCAGTAAGATTGCAGGTCAGGTTAAGCCCTTTCCAAAACCAGTTTCTTGGCTTGCATTTGTGTCTTGCTGCACTGATAGCATCTCAACATTGAAGCAGTCGGTTAATGCCATAGTAACCTCTCTGATCACATGCTGACTCTCTACTCATGGCCTGATTGGTTCTACTGATTGTGCTAAACAGACAGACGTACTGTCTTGCTGGTAAATTGCTTCTGTCCAGTCTTATCTATCTCACTGTGCGACTTTCTGGAAGACCAGTGTGTTAGCCAGAATGACTCATTCCATCATGTTACTCCAGTTGTTATGTCTCAAGAGGAGGACACCAATGTTTACACTGATGAGTTGAAAAGCTTCACCAAAACTGTAATGAGAGCGTGGGCATGGAGTTGTGGGTGGAACTGTTGAAGCGGAGCAACCCCACCCCTACTTTTCGTCAAACACCTGTTTACATGCTCTCCCGCTAGCTTACAGCCTCTCACATCCCCAGCCTAGCATTAGCGGTGCAGCAAAAACGATGAGCAGTATTGGAGCTGTACAGTTTTGATGCAGATACCAGATCAGGCGAGGAAAACAAAGACGATCATGGACCCCTTTAGAAGGGACTGGAGCAGGGAGCTTGTGGCCCGCCCAGTGTATTTTCTATGTCACAATTACTAGTTTTGCAAACTGCCTTTTTTTGGCTGCTTCTGATTCACAACGATTTGAATAAAGTAAACACTCAGAAAGGCAATTTTCTTTATACGTTTCCTCCATCATGAGAACAATGCTACAAGAACATGTTGAAAACACCAACACCCTTGTTAACATTCTTTCCTACAGTTCTCTCTAACCTCATTTTTTTGTGACTGTCTTTTCTTCTGCAGGATTTAAAATGAGTGATCCCAGAGTATTTCACCAGGGTGGCAAAGCTTTGATTCAAAAAATGTGAATCACATACAGCTTGTATGCATGCGAGTGTTGTATCTGCAACAAGAACATAAAGAAGCATACCAATGCAAGCTTACCCTGGCATGTGTTTACACACACACACGGGAGGGATTACTGTAAAAAGTACATTTTCATGAATGCACAGAGATTGTTTTTTTATGGTATGTATAGTTTTGAATTGCTAGTTTTTTGCGAAAACCCTGAGAGCGCAGTTTCCCTCTCTCTGACAAGCAGTAGTTATTTTCCATCTCCAAATGCAAATGTGACCAGAGGCTTGGCATCTGCCTGAGGGCTCAGTCGGCTGACAGTATGCATCCTGGGGAGTGATCTATTGATCCATATTCAATATCTGCTACACTCTCCAGCTCAGTAAAGTTGAGAGATGAATAAATAAGGAGCAGAACTGACAGTGCATACAAGTATAGTAGGACTGAGTGCCTAAATGGTTTTACTTGGGTCTTTTTTGTGTGAATGCCCACAAACCAAAATTGTTGGTACAATGTAAGCAGGATTATCTATTACCTCATATCAAGATGGATGAAAGTTTCATGTCAAACAGGAGCTGCAGCTTCAGTGACATGAAGAAAAAACCTGAATGTGGCATAATAAAACAGGATTCTCTAAAGTGACAAAATGAAATGTTCTACAGTTAAAGTAAGTTAAAGCACATATAAATCTGTGAATGTGTAATCGGGGTGAAGAGAAAAAAGGAGGAAGAGGTGAAGGAGGAGGGAAGATGTCATTATGAATACATCCTTCTCACTAACGAGATCTGAAAGCTGCAAAAACATCACATTTCTGGTTTTATTGGTTGTCTTCGCCTGCCAGTGACACAAGCTCTTGGCCTGTATTGTGTTTTAAATTCTGTCTGTTTACACAAGTCTTCTGAATTTAAAAATGTTATTTGTTTTTATTATTTTATTTATTATATTATATATATAATCAAACAGAACAAGACTTTTAAAAAACGTTATAAATAGGATGTAAATCCCATGTTTTGTCCCACAGCTTTGGACGCGTGTGCCATCTGAATGTGAAGCTTTCATTTATATATTTGCTCATTTTTCCTTCAGTTTAGTTTAACTGTGGAACAAAGAAATAGTTAATATTTAAAAGGAAACGAGCTAATTGGATTAAAGCGTTGAAGAGATGTAGCCATTTGATTCGTGAAAAGGTCAGAGTGGATGAAACGGTGCGCGCGCGCGCGCCTGCCCGCGCGCGTGAGGGATGGATAGATGGAGGAGGCGGGAGGAGGCTGATGCTGAGAAGGAAGGAGGACAGAAAACACAACAAGTGAGTGAACTGTTGCTCAGCAAATAAAGTGTCTGTGCGGCGGCAGAACTCCCCGCTTTCTCACAACTCCTCTGATTGATTTCTGTTGACTGTCTCGTGATGTAAAGACCTGATTGCTTTTTATTCTGATGTCCGTGTTTTCTCGGCTTTTGTCTTTCTGCTCGGGGAGGTCTGAGCAGCGCGAGGGACTCTTGGACCGGATGTTTGAAGTTTCATCTGCCGGTTGTACTGACCTGGTTCTGTCGGTGTGAATTTGGATCGGAGGGCAACTTCTCCGGGTGCGTGCGCGAAGGCGCCTCACGCCGGGACCAGCTGCGGCGTTTTCCTCGGAGCCCCAAAGACACGGAAAGAGTGGCAGAAAAACCCAAAGAATCCTGGTAAAGTCCTGGTAAGAAAAACATTTTTAAACTGCATTTTTTTTAGATATATTTTAGATTTTTTTTCTATTTTTCTTCCTCAAAAAAGCCACATTTCCTTCTTTTAAATTAATGTTAAAAAATTGCAATTGTCCAATTAAGTATTTTTTTCGTCTAAAATACCTTCAAATGATTTGCTATATTTAGGGAAAAACTTGCATTATTATTACTTGCAAATATTGTAATAATACAACTACTATGACATGCTTTCCAGTTATTTTGAATAAATCACACATTCAATTGTACATTAAATTATGTAAGATTTAATAAAGGGGCTGCACGGTGGCGCAGTGGTTAGCGCTCCTGCCTCACAGCAAGAAGGTTCCCGGTTCAAGTCCTGGCTGGGGGACCTTTCTGTGTGGAGTTTGCATGTTCTCCCCGTGCATGCGTGGGTTTTCTCCGGGTACTCCGGCTTCCTCCCACCGTCCAAAAACATGCTTCATAGGTTCATTGGTTACTCTAAATTGTCCCTAGGTGTGAATGTGAGTGTGTATGGGTGTGTGATTGTGGCCCCTGTGACAGACTGGCGACCAGTCCAGGGGTGTACCCTGCCTTCGCCCATGAGTAGCCGGGTTAGGCTCCAGCAACCCCGTGACCCCGAAAGGGATAAAGCGGATTGGAAATGAATGAATGAAAGATTTAATAAATTGAAAGATTTTATTGTTTTTTCAGACATTTACTTGCAAAATTAAGAAATATAAATTTTATGTGTTTTATGAAACTGATGCACCTGCTTCCTTTGAAACCACATATATTTTTACATTTAAATGTATTTCCAAATCTCTGATCATGAAGAAATGTGAGGTTTGAACGCAGTATCATTCTAGATTAGTCAAAGGAAATGTAAGCCGTTCACTAAAAGGAAAAGGAGAAACGAAATAAAGATTTAGTCTTTTCCTTGCTCTTTTTTCCCTCATTCCTGGACAGAGGAGTAAAGTGCCCTTCCCTGTATCTGCTGGGTGAGATGAACTCCAGCGGGAATACTGTAGACCCCACCTGACAAGTCTCTGCCTGAGCAACTAACGGATATTCATTGGAGCTTCTACAACCGCCGAGCTGGATCAGAAAGAGAAAACCAACAATTTACTATTTCTCAGACATTTTTCCCCCAAGTATCCGTCCTATTTTTCCAGTTAGAATTTTTTTCTTTAGCTCAAGTGAAAGTTGTTAGACTCTCACCTGGATGAAAGCGATGAGCAAAATGGATGCATACATCTGTTGAGCACCAAGACATGGAAAAAAAAAATTAGTCGGCTTTTAACTGAGTTCTGTTATTTAAAACAGTCTGAGGCCTGAAAACTGACTAAATCCTTCAAATTTGCTCATCAAATTCCACATTTTCCTTTTTTTTCCCCTTGAAATTACTTTCCATCCAGAGGTCAGCCTGGCTGGCACAACTATTCCAGCTAAGGGGGAGGAGGACTTCCTCACGCTGGCTGCCTCAAGACTCAGCCGCAAGAAACGAGTCATCGGGGCTGGAGTTGGTGTGGCCATGGTCCTGGTCCTGCTGGTGGCTATCCCCCTTTTAGTCCACACAACGAAAGGGGGAGGGTCCGGAGGTGGTGGCACCCATTATGAAATGCTTGGGAGCTGCAAGATGGTGTGTGACACCTTCACCCCTTCTCAGGGGGAGCTGACAGCGGTCTCTCCCCAGCCCCCTGAGCTCTCAAATCGCAGAGGCAAACAGGGGTTCAGGGGGAGTCCTGGACTTCCTGGTCCTCCAGGTCCTAAAGGACCTCCAGGAGAGCCAGGTAAGCCCGGGCCTCCAGGGCCACCAGGGCCCGGACCGGGTGGCTATGGGTCCTCTCATTACACCCCTAAAATAGCTTTTTACGCTGGCCTCCGGAAGCAGCATGAAGGAAATGAGATTCTGAAGTTTGATGATGTGGTGACCAACGTAGGGAACTATTACGAGCCAAGTACAGGCAAGTTTACTTGCCCTCTGCCTGGTATCTACTATTTCACCTACCACGTTCTGATGAGAGGGGGTGACGGGACGAGCATGTGGGCAGACCTGAAGAAGAACGGTCAGGTGAGTGTGAACGTTGCGTTCTACAGATCATTTGTACTGAATTCCTTCTACATTTATTGAAATTAAAAGTTCATTAAACTGACAGTACGATAAATAACACAAGACTTAAACTATTTCAACATTATTTGCATAAAGAAAAATATTGTTTAGCTTTGCAGCGTTACAAAAATGAAGGCAGAGTACGAGGGGAGACACATTGATATGAAAAGGGGATTGTATTGTTTTATTTCTTCTCTTTGCAACAAGCAAACTGAGCTGGAGAAAGATAGAAACAGTCAAGCGATCAAGAGGATAACAACCGTCCTTGTCTCTGTGGAACAAAGCCAAAATGCAACAGCTGGTTATCGTCTTCTGAGGGACTCTGACTTTACCAGTAATAAACAAACAAGCAAAACTGACAAAAAAAAAAAACCCTCTTCCATCTGGAGAACAGTGACAAGCTTGAAGAACTAAGGCTTCAGTCAGCTGAGGAGCTCTGATTCTGACAGACGAGTGATGTCCTGGGGATTGCCAGAGACTACCAAGTAGAAAAACACATGCTTTGCTTTGTTACAAAGGTTTGGTTAGAAGCACAGTTTCTTTACACTTAATTTTCAAAGTGCGTGAGCTGACAGCAAAGCGATTTGAGCAGACCACCACTGAGCCTGCTCCTCCAATTATATGCTTTACTAATTCCACATCTTCAGATATTTTTAAAAGACTTGCTACTCAGAGCTTGAAAGGCAAAAATGAATTTTATTTTAAAGTTTGCACAGTAGAAAAAACAGATGCTGCAGATTCTTCATATCACAAAACTCCAGTCCTGCACTGACCACAAGTCTGGTGATGCCTTCAGGTCTTATTCTGTGCATTTTGACCACCTGTAAAATACTTTAAAGATTTGGCTTGATTGTTAGGAGGATGCATTACACTGTAAAAACGTCTTCAGGGCTGTAGTCATTATACATTTAAATTGTTTAGAAATGGCTCAGTTATCGTAGGCAGCAGGAAAAACTAATTACATTGGGTAATTCTTAACCTCACCACCCTCTTGCTTTTAGTAGTGACAATAAGGCTGAGAAAATGGAGTAAAATGGACCCTAAAATTGTATGCTTCCTACTAGGTAGAAATAACACATTAAAATATGTAATTATTATATTTGTTTAGGTTTTAATAATTGTTCATGCATAAGCCACATGAAAAACACTTTGTAGTGGTGCAATTATAAAACATCTAAATCATGCAAAATGTAGCCACAGATATTAGTAGAGACCAAAAATGAATTCTAGGTATGTTTGAACCACAGAACCCAGTTTTTGTCAGCAGGAATTACGACATTTAAAACATTTTATTTCACTGAACAGTCTGCGCGACATCACATTGTCTTTGGTCTGCACCGGTCTGGTGGGGGCTCCTTCCCATCTGCACCTCCTTTGGGAAAGCTTTGCTCTCCTGGTAGCTCTGGGACTCGGCTTCTCAGCGTTGTGTTATGGAAATCCAGGAGAAAAATCCAGCGCAAGTGGATGTGCATGCAATGACAGGCTATGGCAAGCAAAAGGTGTCAAATTGCCAGGAAACACTTTTTGACCATAAAAAGCTCCGCACATTTTAAAAGTCTTGTGTTGCTCCAAGACGGGCGTAAAAAGTGGTGTTTTATCTCGTACCAAACTACCTGTTCTAGTGTGGTCAAAACCGTGCGTCCAAAATGCCGTTTTGTTTGAATAAAAAGGCTAAGGGCCAGCGTACGTTCCTGTTGCTCGCTGTAGCCTCGTGGCTCAGACAGCAGCTCTTGTGTTTTTCTTGTGCAGACATTAGGAGTTAGACTCCAGAGCATGAACAGTGCATGCTTGGTGTTTTTTTTATCTTTTTCCTTTGCTTTTAGTGACTATTGTTTTTATTGTGGTTAGTGTTTTTTCTCGTCTTCTTCTTTTCTGATTTTTTTTTTTTTACAAATATGCATTTCATTGATAGACTATTAAAAGTATCCAAGTAAGCTTTCTTTGTTGCTGACAATAAAAAAACATTTTTTGTAATCAAATAACCAAAGCAACAAGCTGTTTCAACAAAAACACTCTATTCCTATTTAAAAACGGTGAAAGCTTAATGGATGAAGAAATGTTTCATGAAAACCAAAGCTCTGCACACAGCACTTTCTGGGCGGCTGTTTTTCTTGACTAATAAATACTCCCACACTTCCGGAGTGGTGAGAAAAGCTTGTGATTTTTTTCATGGAAAGTACATGGGTTTCAATCCCACAGCGTCTATCCTGTGAGCTTTGATATTTCATTGATTCTATTTTACTTTCACTAAAACTCAGCACACGTTACTTTAAATATAAACACGAATAAATCTTGTCAAAGCAAAAGAAAAAGACAATAATGACGAACAATCCACTGTATACGCCCGGGAGTTGAACTCACAATTTCTGCACAAGAAAAAATATGAAGTAGTACTGTCTTAACAGCTAGCCTATAGCAGTCAGCTATGCCATGTTCATGCCCGTCTTGGGACAACACGTGAATTACATGCTACTTTAAAACCACGTGCGTATTTGCCGATTTATGATACATTTTGCTTGTTGATTATTCAAATTAAAGGAAAACCCAAAAAAGTATGTTAAGGAAAAACCCGTCCCTGACTACAATGCATGTGATGTTAATACGGTAACCACAAACAAACATGTAACCAATGAGAGCAGAGATCCGCACATGCGTGCTGCTGCCCCCAGAAAAATCTGGTCCAGAACTGTGCAGCCTAGATAAAGACCCCAAAACTTTATACATTTAAAATAAAGGGCGGGAACTGAACTGACAGATGAACAAATACACTGTAAATTGACTCATGTATTCAATCATTAATTTACATACAGTGTATTTTGTATTAGGCTGTTCACTCATAACAACAGAGATGTATGGTGGCGCAGTGGTTAGTGTTACGGCATCAGAGTATGGCATGCACAGGGTACAACTCCAGCTGCAATCTTCCTCTGTGGATTTGACATGTACTTCTGGATCCGGCATTCCTGTAAATAAATGACTTACTGATATGGGAAACGGTCCTGTTTCTTTATGTGGAATTAAGTGATGTGTCATTCAGAACAAACCCACACTGCCTTCACCTTGATGTCCCATGAGGACATGAACAAACAACATTAACTTGAAGCACATTCAATTAGAAACAACAATGTATTTCATTTTTACCTGCTACATTTGGATAAACTATACTCAATTTATTTTGTGTTTTAGTCATATATATATATATAATATCGAAGTTGACTTAATTTCCTCAGATATGTGTTTTAATCATGTTAAATTAAAAACAAAAACATTTTTAAAATGTTTAGTATTTACCTGCTATATTGTGGTTAGCATTACTCCATTTGATTACGTCTTTGTCATGTATAATATCGAAGTAAACACAAGTTGTGAGAAAAAATATGTTTGAAAACATTTACTCAAATGATCACAACATGATTTTAATGTTTAATATTTAACTGCAACATTTGAGGCAGCAGTTTGCTTGTGTGTTAGTCCTGTAGACAATCCAAGTATTTTTAATGTGTTGAAATGAATATTTTAAAATTATTTTATGAAGGAACACTTGAAATGTCCATCTGTAATGTCAAAAGGTGTTCACACACCGGACGCGATTCGCTGCTGAGGCGGCCAATTTCAATGTAAAGTCAATGGTTTAGACAAGAATTGAGGTTCTGCGGCGCGAAAGTCTGATAATTGAGCGGCTGCCACGCTGGCTAGGGTTAAAAAAAAAAATCTGGACTCTGGGGAGGTCGCTGCATCTCCTCAACCAATCAGGGGCTCAACTTCAGGCACATGACGTTTTCAGTGACAGTGGGGAGAAAACATCCAATATGGTGGATCGATCCGTAGTTCTCCTGAACTTCCATTCATTTTCTTAACCCACTGTATCCCTTTCTGAGCAGCGGAGTTTCTAGATCCCTTCCCGGTTACTGTTGGGTGAAGGCGGGTACACTCTAGAGAGTCTGTCACAGGACCTATGGAGCTCTAGTGGACACGGTCACTATGCCGGCTACCGGGAGAGGAGCTCACGGACAGACAGAGGGCCGCTGCTGGACAAGAAAGCAGTCTGCTCATGACCTCCTGAACTTCACGCAGCCGAGACGGAGAGCTTAGGGAACACATTTTTGGCCACGCGGCGATTAGTGCATTTTCTGCGTGGCGAAAGATGTGCTGGACACGCTAATTGGTCGTGCGAATCGCGTTCGGTGTGAAGGCACTTAGGGTTTGGCTGAAAAAGTTTTGTTAGAAACAAATATTGTGAATTATTATACAATATATGTTTAGATAAATGTAACCTTGTTAGAATAAGTTTAAGCTGTTAAATGAATCCCTCTTACTTACTTGCAATAGTATAATAGAATAGTTTTTTCCCTCAAATTAAAGAAGGAGAAACGTGAAGTGGAAGAAAACCAACAACCAACAGACAAAAACAGAGCAGACTCAAAAACAAAGCGTTTCTGAAAGACACATTTGTATTTTACAGTTATCTGGGATTTGCTTTCTTTTTGAGATGTTTGAAGATTTACAATAATTTTCCCAGGATTTTAGATTATAGAAAAAGAAAAGTACGTACTTAACTTAGCTGTTTAAAAATGGATATCTTTCAATTTTCAAACACAAAATATAATAGTTAAAAAAAAAACATGATAAACAGAAACTGATCACCAGATAGATGACAACTTAGAGAAAATTCCACCAATCACAGGAATTTGAATCAAATGACCCAAGATTCAGACCAAAAAGTGTCTGGAAGACTACAGTATGTCAGCCCCATTGACTGGACAAGAGAACTGGACTGAGTGACTCCTATCCCTGGTGTTCCAAACAGGAAGTACCTGCTGGCTCCAAGAAGCAAAAATTCCATAGAATACTGCAGATACGTTTTGTCACCATTTTTGTTGTACCACTAATATTAGATTGGGGCTGTAAGCTAGCACGAGAGACTGTAAGCAGAAGGGTGACAAGAAGTAGGACGGGGTTGCTCTGTCCCGCTCACAACTTAAAGGTGAATTTCTGATCAACTCCTGCTGCTCTGCAGAAACTATGTTTTAGATTTTAATTTTGGCAACAAAAAAGCGCAGCATAATCCCAATTAAAAGACCAATGGGAACACTTTGAATATAGATCAAAAGATGATCATAGTGGGACTCTAGGAAGAGATGAAAGGCAATGATGTCCAAGCAAGAAACCTCATCCAGCACCATACAAGTCTTCAAAAAAGGTTGCTCCAGCATTGCTTAATAATGCCAAGTAACAAGATAACCCTGAGACTGGTGAACACATACAGCAAAGTGTAAGAGAAAAGCAATGTTGCATCTCTGCACTATGGGTTCAAAACTCCTAAATCATGAAGTGAAATCCTCCAAATGTTGGTGTAGAGGAAGAAAACGATGAACCTGTGAGGTTTCTAGACCCATACCAATCAATGCATGACCACAAACTCACAAAGGGATATGTGTTAGTAGCACGAGAACTTCAGAATTCAGGAAGTAAACAGATGCACGTTCACCAGCTATTTAATATGTGAAAAATAATCTGCATTTATATATTTGAACAATAATCCAAAATCCTGTGTTGACCAAAGATATTGCAGACAAAAAAAACATGCCTGACATTTTGACCTAAGCATCTATTTAGTATTAAAGAGAGAATATAGAGCTGTAAAATCCACCAAATTAACCGTAAAAAATACTAATCTGCATGTAGAGGCTCACAAATAACACAGTATATATTCTTAAAAACGAAGAAAATATATGGAAAAAAGGAAACTATCGATGTACTTTTGTCTATTTTCTTTTGATTTGAAGTGGCGTTGGCTGCAAATGATTACAAAGTCATGTTTTATGTTAAATATGATTATTTTTATCCTTGCTAATGGCTTCCAAAAATAATATATCTGAATATAGTGAGCGATGAAGTCCATAAAGATAGTTTTTCCCCATTTGATTGATTTGACCGGATGTGCATGAAGCACAGTGCAAAGAGAACAGACTGTTAAATGCCAGATATAATTGGGGGTCTTGGTTTTTTTGCATGCCTTCACTGACATTGTCATTCCTGTCTTCCATGCTGCTAAATCTTTCATAGGCTTTAGATGAGATCCTCTCCCCTTCACCTGTGCCCTTTTTTACACACGTGCACGCACACACACCCCCCCACACACATGCACGCACACACACACAAACACAATTTACACTTTTCCTATCCACACTGTCTATTGACTCCTTCTCCATTAATTATCTCTTCCATCAAATGAATTATTTAACCCAATTCAGAGCCAATCTTGGCCTTCACAGGTTCATTTTACCTGCTGCTTATTTCCATGAATGGACAAGTTCTGTGGTAGAGGAGTAAAGCTTCTCTATGATCAATTTACAGGCTGTCAATTACGTACTTATGAAACCGCAGTGCAAACGTATTTATTACTGAGATCATAAATAAAAACAGAAAGGTTTTTTAACAAAGTCAGACAAAAGTTTTTTTCTTCTGAACAGTAAAACGTGTGGAATAGTCAGAGAAAGCACGTTTAGCAAATATTCCAAACCAACACATGATTCAAGGGCAACATGTACAATGAATCCTGAGGACAGCATTGGTATCAGACTTATGTTGACAAGTCTGACCAAAAAAGTACAACCTTGATTCTATCAGCAGAAACTCACACATTTTCCATACAATTTATTATAACTGTGTTTTTCAGGTCTTTTTTTTTTTTACTTCTCAGAGCAAGACAAAAAAAACGTTGTATTTGTAGTTTTTCCAAAGCAGCAGTGATGGGAAAGATTAAGACAATATTTAAATATAACAGAAATATTTTAACTAAAGTTGTTGTATTTTTAAATTCCCACTCCAACTATATTTGATCTGTTTTTAAAATGTTCCCAATGGTCTAAATTTAACTGGTGATGATGCCAAGACAAAAAAATTTGATTTTCTGCAGAGCGACAGGAGTTCATCAGACTGTTCAGCAGGACTGTTGGCGCAGAAGTAACTCCAGAATGACATCTTGAATTCCCTTTGTTCCCGCTAGCTTACAGCCCCTCACAACCCTAGGCTAACATTAGAGTGGATAAAAAAAAATACCTGTTGAGAAATATCATAGCTATTCAGCCGTACAGTTTAGAGCCAGATTCCATCTCAGGCAAGGAAAACAAAGACACGCATGGATCGATTTGTCTGCAAAGGGATGCATCAGGATGGAGTGGAGCTGGGAGATTTTGGCCCTTCTATGGCTGCTGCTCCATCACAAACCCAAGCTAAAGAAATACTCAGAAAAGCAGTTTCAATCTTAAAATATTTTATAAATGTCCTCCATAATAAGAGAAATGCTATAAGAACATGTTAAAAACTTTTTTTTTTTCATTAGAATGGGTCTTTAACAAAGGGAGATAGGCTTATCAGTCTGCCCAACATGGATTTGAAATAATCAGTGTATCACATCTGAGCAAAAATCCATCATAGTGTGTCCCAATGTATTCTGCAGATCAATGAAAGTCTTACTGTTTGCCAAAAAGGAAATGGCAAACAGTGGCCAAAGTAAACCAGGAATTTTTACTTTTTATTCAGTTAATCAAGGTTTCATTTTAACATATGGAAATGGCAACACTCACACAGCCTTACTCTTGTTTGTCTGATTACAAATTTTACAATTCAGTAATTATTTGAATGAAAAATGATTTTTCTCCAAGCCAGAGTATGTTGAAGTAACATTACTTTACCTAAGGACTTTGGTCATTTTACATCCTCTGTCTCGTTTCAGAGTGTGAGTAGGTGTGTGTACATGGGTGTGTAGTTCCACAACAATTGTCAGACATATCCATGTTGTTAATTAATGTCTTGTCAAAGGGAGCTGAGAACAAGACGTATCCTGGGGAGAGATTACTGCAGAGACAGGCAGGATACAGACAAGAGGGCTGACATGGAGAGGGATGGATGGGGATTCACTTCAACAAGGATCTTTAGAGAAGAAGGAAATAGGGAAACCATGAAATAGGTTATGAAAGTATATGTCAAGCTTTCTTCTTTCTCAAAAACTTGCTAATGAAACATCCAGCTAATGTGCAAGTTTACAGCAGAGACGCATCGACAGAAGCTGAGTTCATGTAATCTTTTTCCTTTCTTGTGTCCCATAACTCATAGAAAGATTGGTGTTGAGGTACATGACCTTTTCAATTGATATATAATTCACCACCAATATGTACTTTGCCCTTTACAGTGATGAGCATGAGGCAAAAGTATGAATATTTATAGTTTGTTGAGTGTGGGTATATCTGAGCTGGTCAGTTGGTCAGTCTGTAGCTGCAAAAAGGCGACGGAACCAGTTCTTTGGAAAGCTCAGAAAAGGCTCTCAGCAGTGACAAGGTAGAGTGTAAAGGTTACAGCAAAAATAGAAAAACAGTTGACATTTGATCTTTAAACTGTGAAAAAATTAAAGGTGCTCCAGCCAAGAGAAAGAGATGTAAGTTTTTAAAAGCATGAGGAAAGCTGCGACAGTTGTGCATGAAGTATTTGGAATTCTCCTCTAGAGAAAGTTACACAAGCAGCTTCAGGTTAGAACGCATCAAAATAATTCTGTCCAGTCTCACAATTAGCATTGAGGTAAAAATGAACACTTCAGTGTTATAGTACCCCATTTAAAGAGAAAGTATCTACATAAGTGACAACTTTAAGCTAACGAGATAATTAAAATTACCACTTCAAATTTATTTTGATGTCAAACTTGGACTCAATTAAAGAAAAGAACGGCTCACCTACAGCAGGCAGGTGTGATGCTGCTGCTGCTGCTGCTGCTGTTGCTGTGTGATCTGGAGGCTGCTAATTAGAGAATAACCCAGACAAGGTGTCAATAAGAGGCTCATGCAGCACTTCATTCAATGGCTTTTAATTTCAGTTCATGTTGGCATTTTTTCAGCTGCTTCATACCCCAATGCTTGTAGTTTAATTGGAAGAATTTAATTGAATATTTCACGGTTTTATTGTCTGTCTTTTGCTTTACTTTAGTTTGTCAATGGTGTCATGTAATAATGGGAGGCATTATATGATGTAAGGGGAAAAAGTCAATCCTTTTTAGACAGCAATTGTGTGGAGCAAGCAGACAGCCCTGTTCTACGCCCTGCAGCTTTCCTTGTTCTTCTCGTCTTTTCTCCCAGACAACACATTTATTTGCAACTTGACCATTATTTAACTATAGGTTTCTCTGATAATGGGGGAGGCCATTATATCCTGAGAAAAGGTCTCAGCTGGTTGTTGCTGTTTGCCGTGCCTTTGTTGTACTCTCATTTAGCCTCCCATTATGTCGGTTTTTCTCCTGATCAAGGACTCAGTGTTTTGTCTTCTCCATAAACAGTTGTGTGTCACACTGGCATTTTCAGATCAAACGTGAACGTGTTAAAATGAAGACAGAACTTTTTGGGGGAATAGAGTGTGTATGCATCAATTAAAGGGGCTTTAGCTTCTAACCTGTGAGACATATTTACATGGTCTTATCTGGTTTCAACAGGAAATTACATTTTAGGCACTTGTGGATTTGTTCCCCCCGGATTCTCAATGACTGGTTTTATATAAGCATAAGACTCTTGTATCTTTGAGCCAAAAGTAAAATAGAATTCAATGGTCTAGTTCATTTGAACACAAGGGGTTGGTGTCAGGGTTTGGGTGAGGCAAAAATGGAACCCCTGGATGCAAAAACAGAGAGGGCAAGAACAGGTTTATTTATGAGGTGAGGATGCAGGAACAGGACTTGAGTCTCTCCACTGGGGAAGGGAAGCACGAAGTGGACTTCTTGAGCTGGACAGGTAGTGCAGAGGAGCATGAGTGCAGAAGTCAGGGTCCAGGTAGGCAGGTTTATAATAATAATGATAATTTAAAATAGCAGAGATAGAAAGGAAGGGCTGGAGAGCTGACGGAGACCAACAACTTTCTGGCAGGAAGCTGGTGGAGAGCTGAGAATACAAAGGGAAACGCACAGTTGTAGGTAATCAGATGATTGCTGGCAGGCGGAGATGAGTCAGTTGACATGATAGTTGGGTTATTTTACAGACTTGGGGCATTCTCTTCAGGGATTTTTACAGTGTTGTCACAAGCAAAACGTCTGATTTATGAAACAGAAAAGGACAACCAGAGAAATAACAGTTTACCATTTTGAAGGGTTCTCAAACTGGGTGCTGCTTTGCATTGTGTGTGTGGTGTTGATAACATTCGCTGTGCTGATTAGATGTTGTGTCTTTCCATGTGAACCCCTTTAACATGGAGATCCTGGAGCTGTCGCTGGCGACAGCAAAATAACACATGGTCTATGTACTACCGTAAATCTTCTGCCAAGTTAATTGCATGAACGTTTTATACTGTAAAGTGCTTCACATCTGTGCAAAACTTCTTTTGTCCACTGCAGAATTATGATTATGCTGTTTTTAGCCCAAAACTAAAACCCTGTGTCGTTTTCTGTAGAGAAACAGTAGCTCATCAGAAATTCACCTCTGAGCTGTGGGTGGGACTGTTGGAATGGAGTAAGCCTGAGCTTGTTTCCCATCATTCCGTTAATTACACTCTTTCCTGCTTGCTTACCGCACCTCATAACCCCAAGCTAACATTAGTGGTGATAAAAATGGTGAGCAATAATGGAACTATCGAGCAGTTTTGAGCTAGATTCCAGCTCAGATGAGGAAAACAAAGACGTACATGGATCTATTTGCCTACAAAAATGGTGCGGAGCAGGGAGCTTGTTCTCCGCCAATTGTAGCAACGACAAGCTTCAAACTGCACTTTTTCATCGGCTCCTGATGCATCATGGTTTAAATAAAGACATATGCAGAAAGGCAGTTGTAATCTGAATCTTCTTTATATAAAATAATTAACCCTAACCCTAACCCTCCATCATGAGAAAAATGCTACAGGAACTCTCCATTTTCATTGGAGAAGGTTTTTAAAGGGTTAATCTGGCTGGTGGGTTTCCTCTGGAATGCACCTGCATCCCTAATCTTATTACTTTGCTTATGGGAATGTCTGGATGTTAGATACACGGCTAAAAAGCAGAGATTGAACCAAGTCAAGTGTTGGTAGCAGAAATGGAGTATGCCCTTGAACTAGAACTCTGTGTTCTGAGGGGAGATGAATATTCTAACATCCTGTCTGCCTGTCTAGAAACTGTGTTTACAGTTGTGTGTGTTGTATCTTGCCTGTACAAGGCTGTTTGAAAACTGTTAGGAATTGTGAATTTGGATGGAGAGCTGAAGCTCAGCTGAAGCTCTGCAGGTAGGCCAGTCAAAGAACCCATTTATATCCAATTAAGCCATCTTCTCTTTCCTCAAAGGTTTCAATGTACAGCCAATTAGAGACTTTCTAATCAGCATCCTGACACTTTGGGTCTTGAGTGTCATGGCAAAATATTAGCATTCAGTATGCCAATTAGTGTCTGAGTCTGCAGTGCAGGAGAAGGTGTACATGTCGACCTGGATAATAGAAGCAGAATACCTCAAAGTGGTACACATGGATGGAGCCACAGATGCTGCGGCATTTACCGAAAAAAAGCCATTTCTTTTGCCCTCCTTTTCACTCCCAGTTCACCCTTAGTGGTCCCTCAGGTAAGTTTAAGAGACCCTGTCTCAATCGCTCGCTCCGCTCTGAGAGGTCTGTACATCACAGTGAATGAATCCTGTCAGTTTTATTACCAAAGGATCAAGGCACCACTGCGAAACAAAACAAAACTGAAAAAATAACACATGGCGTGGACAGCCCAGCACCCCAACCTAATTTATTCCCCCTCCTCTCTTCCAAAACGGGCATGCTTGATCAGTTTGTTAAAAAAGCAGCTCCCTCTCCTTACCACAAGGCCTCTTTTAACTTTGTCTTTCTTTACTTGAATCTTGTTTTAACCCATTTAAAGAGGTCACTTATATCTGTGGTTTAAACCAAATATCTGTAATATTTATGTTATTATTTTTGCCGGTCACGCTTTTTCTAACACGGTTTTCAAAGATAAAGCTCTGGAATTTATGAGCGGTGAGCCATAAAAATGCAGAATAAATGTTTGAAATACAGCAGGTCAGCTAAATGTGTCACACAAATCAATGACATATCTGAAATGCTTATTTAGCTGAGCATTTACCATTGTGACAGTGAAGTCTTTCAATGTTGTCAATGTCTCCCCTCTTTTTACCACCTTCTATCCCCATTTAATGTGTTCCCCAAATGAAGACTGTGGGCAGTGTAATCTTCTCTTCTGTCCCCGGGGTCTTCCTTCTTCCCAACAGCAGCAGATCAAGTCAGAACAGCATTGGCCCAAAAGACAGAAATTCTCTCCCTTGTCGTTATCCATCTCCGCTGCTGTTGACAATAATCCTGATTTGCCTTTTCCTCTTGTTTTCACTCCCAATGCCCTGGTGCCTTCCTGCCTACTTTAGCAAAACAAGGTTTCACTCTGATTGTTCCTGACAGCTGAACCTGCAGACTCATCTGTGCCGGTTTGAAGGCCGGGTCACACTGCCACTATGTACGATTTGCACAAATTGCACGAATGAAAATTGGTCACACGTGTATATGTGTGGAAAAAGTGAGAAAAGTTGTGGTCTTGACGTGACATTTTTCACAGATGTATCATGAATGAACCATCTTAAAACCCCAGAAGAAGGACAAATAAGGAACACATAAGCCCGCACTATGTTGAATTTCTTCACTCTGACATTCAGGGCACAGGGCAGAAATCACATCGCGCCAGCACCAAAGCCAGCACCATAGCCAGCATCATGGCCAGCACCATAGCCAGCATCATGGCCAGCACTATAGCCAGCACCAAAGCCAGCACCATAGCCAGCACCAAAGCCAGCACCAAAGCCAGCATCATAGCCAGCACCAAAGCCAGCACCATAGCCAGCACCAAAGTTAGCACCATAGCCAGCACCAAAGCCAGCACCATAGCCAGCGCCTTAGCCAGCACCCGCTGCGGGGCCTCGAGATGTTATGTTTTAAGCCTTGTGGTGTGGGGTCCAGATGACCCCACCCTTACATTAATGTTAATGGTGTCCCAGGACACAGGATTTGATGTCTCGATGTCTTGATGTTTTTTTTAGTTGAGCGCGCTGTCTTGTGGATTCCAGATGACCCCCCTCCTAACAATAACATACCTAGGATAGCACAATCACTTTGACAATGGGCAGCTGGGGAATTTGTGTCCAGAGTCGCATCCCCGCCGGCCGTACCCAACCCTCTTGCAGGACCCGCTGCCCCTGTCTGGCTCATCTGGGCTGGGAGAGTGGGCAACCTCCACTCAGTATAGACTGCTAGAGGGGGGAAAGATCAGCCGATTTATATTCTCCTCACACAATAATAGACTCGTGCATGAACAGCGCGTGATTATTGAGATGTTTATATGCAATTCATCAGTGATTCGTGCATCAATTACATAATATTAATGTGATATGTGTGAGTATACGCAATATAAAAGTTATACATCGGTGGTTCATGTGTAAAAAGTCCGTTAAACATACATTGACATACGTGAATGACAGTGGAACGGTCATGGATAACCACAAATTTGCAAATGCATCTTGCAAAAATCCCACACAATTGCATAACATTTACAGTTTTTCATTGAACAGCTCAAAACCGAAAAGACCAGTTGGTCGAGACCCTCGATGGTAGTGGTGTATCGATCTAAGTATTGATAGTATCAATACCAATGAGAAGTACTGATACTATGAATACTCAGATTGATACACCTACCCTTACCCACCCAGCATGATGACATTGATAATTTTGTCGCAGTTTTTCTTTAAGACCTGCAGTGAAGAGCTTAAATTTACTCACGGAGTTCAAGCAAGCGCAGCATCTATCTGACTGCAGTGTTACCAGATTGGGAGAAACCGCCTGGTTTAAGCGGAAAACTGCTTATGTCTGTCTGTCAGGGTAACACTTACTACTTAAACTTTATGAGTTTAAACATTTCAGACCAAAAAAAATTTGAAAACATTTTTTTGCTGGCCTTTTTTTTTGTTTGAAAGCTGCATTTTGTTGTATAAAATGTAACTTGAAAACATTGTGATTAATTTGTGATTAATCACAACCCAAAAGTGTGATTAATCTGATTCATTTATCGAATCGATTGATAGCACTAGTTTACATGCAATTGCAGGATTTTCTGTTTTATGTCGTTTACATTTGTATATTTCTTTAAATCAAATGGTTCTTGAGTGTGGCTGTGGCTCAAATGTAGACAAATGCAGAGAATGCATTTCACAAACCGGTGCGTGTATCTATTAGAGACTGGCGTCTAATGTAACAAACACCTGCTAGCCCTGGCGTCTATTGTAGACTGTTGTCTATTTGAAACCCCGTGAGACTCGTCACTACTAGAAGATATCTTGTGTGTTTTTTCTTTTACTTTGATGACATCCACAAAAAAAAAAAAAAACAAGAGAAAAAATGTTTTTCTTTTTTTAACAAGAATGGAATAGTATCAAACATGATACACTGGGTGATTTGGCAGGTTTTATCCACTGTCTCAAATTTGACCCACTCCTTTTTAACATAGTGTAAATTGTATTATAAATAATTCATTATAAATACAATTTGCATTCTTTCCTTTCAACAAATAGTCATAAAAAAAGGAAAAACAGTAGATAAGCTTTTCTTATCATAAAGTTTTGAAAATCTGCACTACTTTTCCTACCAAAAATGTTTTTTTCATATTTGATGGAAGAACTTTTATGAGGACTTTTAGATATTTCAAATTTAGTTATTAAGCAGACACTTTCAAGTCAGGTTTTTGAACACTGACACAAAGCTGCAAAACCTACTCAGCCAATGAACAGTTGATTATATTAGAAGGGAAAGAAGAGGACAGAAATAAGAGAAACAAATACATGTTCTAATTTGTGGTCACAGATCTCTCACATTACAGTCATCCAATCTATGATGTAACTGGGGTGACATCCAAGAAGTGAAATGAGCGCGTATGCTTACACAATTTTTATTTAAATTTTTGTTGCTGCGAGAACTGCGGAGGAGAAAGTTTGTTTTGTTAATGTGGATTCAACAGCAGGATATCTATACCCTAACCGATGGTTTGAGTGAATACAAAGCAACACAGAAGCTGGAGTGTCTTGTTCTAGGGGAAAAAAATAGTTTTGATATCCAAAAAACAAACTTTGTTTACTGCATCTCTTAATGCCAAAAGAGACTGGATCCATAACTAATCATATACAGCATATTAAATGTCAGCATCCCCATTTTCTAAGTGGAGGCTAAGGAACTCTTTGTGCTTTACAGGGTAGTCAACCATAAGTCGTACATTATATTATGTCCTTTTGGCTGGCAAACGCAATTAGCTGATGTTCTAGAGCATTTTAATGCACTAGAGTGAATATAACTGCTGAAACTTTTGCTGAGTCTCAAACTTGTGAACTTTAGGGATATAGATTAATTCTAAAATATTAACAGTGATTTATAATTGTGTTGTGCTAAAGAAAGCTGGTAATTGCAATTTTGCTCATAAATGGGACAACATTTTTGCTCAAACCAGGACTCTTCAATTTTCCATTAAGTGTGTTCCAAAGGTACCTGTGACCAGGACACAAACAAGGCGAAGTATCAGTCAACTGCAAACCTTTGCAGCAGTCTGTCACTGTCAATATGTCAATGAAGGTTCTCTATGAGGTAAGACCATTGTCAAAAAGAAACGTTTTCATAAAGACAAAGTTTTTGTACGCAACTTTGCAAAAAAATCTGAATGCAACATTTAGTTTTACATTTGTCGCGCCTGTTTTGAATACAATTTGTCTTTGTTTTGAATACAACTGTTGCTTGTCTTACATGTCTGCTACTTCTTTTCGGGTGTTTTCCACCACTTCTTGGTCTGAAACTATACACTGCAGCATTGTTTACACCAGGGGTGCCCAAATTCAGGCCTCGAGGGCCAGCCTCCTGCTGATTTTCCAGAAACCCTGCCTTATCTGCTGTTTAAACAATCAGTGTTCCAGGACTCTGTGTTTATGCCTGTGACCCCGTGACATATTTTTGGGAGTTTGTTCCCAGGAGAAATCCATATTCAAAACAAAGAAACACAAAGAAAAACAAAGCACCACATCGCACAGCACCGCATCGCACAGCACTGCACAGCACCGCATCGCACAGCACAGCACAGCACCGCACCGCACCGCACCGCACTGCACAGCATCGCACCGCACAGCACTGCACAGCATCTCATCGCATCGCACAGCACAGCACCGCATCGCACAGCATCGCATCGCATCGCACAGCATCGCACTGCACAGCATCGCATCGCATCGCACAGCATCGCATCGCACAGCATCGCATCGCTCAACACCGCACCGCATCGCACTGCACAGCACCGCATCGCACAGCACAGTATCGCACAGTATCGCACCGCATCGCACAGCACCGCACCGCATCGCACAGCACCGCATCGCTCCGCACAGCACCGCATCGCTCCACACAGCACCGCATCGCACAGCACAGCAGAGCACCGCACTGCACAGCACTGCACAGCACCGCATCGCACAGCACTGCACAGCACCGCATAAACGTTTCTTATTGACAGCTACCTTACCTCATAGTTCTAATTCATCCAGGTGAGGTCTTGAGATTTAAACATGGCATCTGGAGTAAGACCCGCTCCAACTGAAATAGTGTTTTCTGTGTTTTCAACATGTTCTTGTAGCATTTTTCTGATAAAGGTGCATAGCACAGCACCGCACAGCACCGCATTGCACAGCACCGCACCGCATCGCACTGCACCGCATCGCACTGCACCGCACTGCACAGCACCGCACAGCATCGCATCGCACAGCACTGCACCGCACTGCACCGCACTGCACAGCATCGCATCGCACAGCACTGCACCGCACAGCACTGCACAGCACCGCATCGCACAGCACTACACCGCACAGCATCGCATCGCACTGCACCGCACTGCACAGCACCGCACTGCATCGCACCGCACAGTACAGCACAGCACAGCACAGCACCGCATCGCATAGCACCGCACCGCACCGCACAGCACCGCACAGACCCGCACAGCACAGCACCGCATCGCACAGCACCGCACAGCACCGCATCGCAGCGCACAGCACTGCACCGCACAGCACTGCACCGCACCGCACCGCACAGCACTACACAGCATCGCATCGCACAGCACTGCATCACACAGCACAGCACCGCAGCGCACTGCACTGCACCGCATCGCACAGCACAGCACAGCACAGCACCGCACAGCACCGCACAGCACCGCACAGCATCGCATCGCACTACACAGCATCGCATCGCACAGCACTGCACCACACAGCACTGCACCGCACAGCACTGCACCGCACTGCACAGCATCGCATCGCATCGCACAGCACCGTATCGCACAGCACCGCACCGCACAGCACAGTACCGCATCGCACAGCACCACACAGCACTGCACAGCATCGCACAGCACAGCACCGCATCGCACAGCACAGCACCGCACAGCACCGCATCGCACAACACCGCACAGCACAGCATCGCACCGCATCGCACCGCAGCGCACTGCACCGCATCGCACAGCACCGCACAGCACCGCACAGCACAGCATCGCATCGCACCGCAGCGCACTGCACCGCATCGCACAGCACAGCACCGCACAGCACCACATCGCACAGCACCGCATCGCACAGCACCGCATCACACAGTACCGCATCGCACAGCACCGCATCGCACAGCACAGCACCGCACAGCACAGTATCGCACCGCACAGCACTGCACGACACCGTATCGCATAGCATCGACCGCACAGCACCGCATCGCACAACACCGCACAGCACCGCACAGCACCGCACACCACAGCACTGCACCACATCGCATTGCATCGCACAGCACCGCTTCGCCCCGCACAGCACCGCA
>BSAI01000148.1:1001295-1026295 GCA_036245035.1 Adrianichthys oophorus
CATCGCACAGGACCGCATCGCACAACACAGCACAGCACCGCACAGCAACGCACAGCACCGCACAGCACCGCACAGCACCGCATCGCACAGCACCGCATCGCACAGCACCGCAGCGCACTGCACCGCATCGCACAGCACCGCATCGCACAGCACAGCACAACACCGCATCGCACCGCATCGCACAGCACCGCACAGCACCGCACAGCATCGCACAGCACCGCAGTGCACTGCACTGCACCGCACAGCACTGCACCGCACCGCACCGCACTGCATCGCACCGCACAGCACTGCACAGCATCGCATCGCACAGCACCGCATCGCACAGCATCGCATCGCACAGCACCGCACCGCACAGCACCGCACCGCACAGCACAGTACCGCATCGCACAGCACCACACAGCAACGCACAGCACCGCACAGCACCACATCGCACAGCACCGCATCGCACAGCACTGCAGCGCACTGCACCGCACCGCATCGCACAGCACCGCATCGCACAGCACCGCCTCGCACAGCACAGCACAGCACCGTACTGCACTGCACCGCACTGCACTGCACCGCATCGCACAGCACCACATCGCACAGCATAGCACCACAGCGCACTGCACCGCATCGCACAACACCGCACAGCACAGCATCGCACCGCAGCGCACTGCACCGCATCGCACAGCACAGCACCGCAGCACACTGCACCGCATCGCACTGCACCGCATCGCACTGCACCGCATCGCACAGCACAGCACCGCAGCGCACTGCACTGCACCGCATCGCACAACACAGCACAGCACAGCACCGCAGCGCACTGCACTGCACCGCATCGCACAACACAGCACAGCACAGCACCGCACAGCAACGCACAGCACCGCACAGCACCGCACAGCACCACATCGCACAGCACAGCACCGCACAGCACACTTGTCATTGCTGTGACATCATGAGTGCGTGACTTTGTAGTTGTTTACAAAACTCAACCTGAACAAAGCAACAACACTACAACTCAAATGTATGATGTAAGGCATAAAGCCCGACGAGGTGTTCGTTATCATAAACTAATGTGGTAAGCAGAGGGCTGATCACATGGGACGGTAAACTGTGGAATAAGGTATGTCAACTTATATAATATGGCACCGATAGGAAGTTTGTGTGTGAAGTGTTCCAACTTTTTTAAGTTAAATTAGAGCAATTAGGACCTGATGGTTTGTTCCTTTTTTCTCCTAATTATTTAAGATTGAAAAAAAATGCTGCTTGTTAAAAATGCTGCGTAAAAGTAAAGGTTGGAAGTCTGTTATACTAGGAAAACTTCCAAAAGCCAGTGTTTTGTTGTATTTTGACCTTTTATTGCGTCGCAATGTCACAAATTTAAAGGAAAATATGTCTAAATTAGACTTTTCACTGCAATTATTAGGTTAGATTAAAAAATGGATTAATTAGATTGATTCTCTACAGGTCACAATTTATTAATCGCACAAAAAACTATTGACTGACTGCTATAATTAAAAGACCACTGGGAACATTTTTGTAGTGAATTAAAATATGATCAGAGTGGTTCTTTAAAATCCTCTTTCTTTCATAGGTTTCACCACTCATCTGAGTGGCTTGATCAGTCTGTATACACAAGTAAAGCCTTAGTCACAGCACCTGGACGGGGGTTGACCCCGTCCAGGTGCTGTGGGTTTTTGGGTAATCCATGTCAGTGGAGGGTCATAGAGAAGAGCGGCTGCATCTTAAGGGGAACACAGATGTGTCTTTCAGTTTTCGTACAAATGATGCTGATGTACGGTGCCCTTACGCTACAGTCTAGTTGTTGGCAAAGTGCCAGTACTGGCTCCTTACTGACGGCACGCTGCGTCTCACTTACTTGCCCCTCACTTGTACTTATGTGTTGGATAAGTGTTCTTTCTCTATGACCTGTCACTCACAGCTGTAAAAAATGTGCATAAACATTTTCTCTCACAGAGGGGTCTACGGCCTTGATATCCTGTACGGGCCACTTGCCTGCCCCATACAGGAATGACCATTTTTCACCAGCTAACAGCCATTATCCACCCGAAGGGCAGTTGTAAGTAAGGCATTAAGCCACTCACAGATGATGATTTGAAACATGGCACTTTGCTGAAAAATGCTCAAATTTCTGACCTTAAAACATTTCGACGATTGCAGTTTATTTTGTTTCATTTTTCCAGAGAACTTACTCCATTTGTAGACAGAATGTTCTCAGTTGAGTTTAACATTGTATTCTACGTTAGTAACAGCAGCCTGACAGGCCTGAACTCAACTGACAGTACTATCAGGGGAATCCTTTTCAACCATGTAGACAGATGTTGGATGTACAAGTTGTCAGAATGATCTCACTGTTTATTTTCTTTCTAAAACCTATTAGGTCTCCTCAGGGGGGCAGTTAAGTCCCTTAAGAGTGAAACACTCCCATTTTGGGTAACACAATGTCTAACATGTCAGGTGTTCGCTTGAGCCCCGTAAAAATGAAAAGAAAAGAGAGGTGCTCGTATGTCTCAACACTGAGAAGGAGTGTGTGTGTGTGTGTGTGTGTGTGTGTTTAGTTCTAATCCTGACCTCCTCCTGGGATTTCTTTAGGCCATTTTACCACTGTTGCCTATCCCGTGCCCCCAGTTATTGTGACTGTATGGAGTTATTGAGGAGTTGGACCTATTAGGCGGGGATCTGCCATGGCTGTCAGCCTACCAATTACTGTAGCCTGCAGCCATGTATAGCCTTCCTTAATGCCTCTGGAAGGTACTGGAGGGGTGAGGGATGCTGTACGAGGAGGGGGAAGGAAGTAAGGGTTGGTTCGGGGGTGGGGTAGGGTTCCTCAGGAGACCCGCCACTGCAGCATGTCGTTAATCAATCCGATTTAGACTGGACAGGGACACACTTAGTCGCTGCTCCTGACAACACTGCCGTGGAGGGGGAGAGAAATTGTGTGCGTGACCTGCATCTTATTGCTGCGTGCGGTCACAAAAAGATGGATAGATGGGTTGAGAATGAAGAGATAGGATGTGGTGGTGAATGGTAGGAGGATGATGGAAGGGGTGTTAGGTGTGAAGGAAGCGACAGCAATTAATGGAGAGATGTGAGCAGAATTAAAGGAACGGAAATGTATTGATTCATTTCTGGCTAAGGCAGGGGAATAAAAAGGGTCACCTTCTCAACATGAAACAAATGCTTGAACAAAGAAATATTTTTCTTTCAATTGATAGGCTGCGGATGCCAGATAAGGAGAAATTATTATTTTTTAACCTAAGATTTATCATTGTGGTTGGAAAAACCATGATGCTCCAATAACTGAAGATGGGGGAAAGGAACAGTGTCGGGGCTTTGTATTTCTATGTATTTATTAGCCTCAACTGGTGAGATCATTTTTGTTTAATATTAAAAGTGGTAACATTTGATGCTCACCACACATAAATCCGTTGTTAGACTCGTATTTTTGACATAAGCTTTAACAACTGGTTGTTGGTATTCTGTGCATAAAAGAATACATATCTACTGTAATTGTTACTGAAACTCATCCATGCCTCTGAGGAAAAAGGTTTTTTAAAAACACCTACAGTACTGGTTAGGCATAAACAACACAAGTTACTAGCATGCAGTGAGCAACCAGCTTTAGATCAACGGTTATAAACCAAATCTGTGTGAGGCATTAGAATAAAGATTATTTTACTGTGCTTTTGGTAGCTGCTTGACAAATGAACCGGGGAGTTCCTTGATATCATCCTGCCTTGCAATCCCCAACTGACTTTAGAATCCTTGTGTGGATCAGGTGTGGGAGCAAGAATCCTCTGGAAAAAGTGAGATTGACTTAGAAAGGTGACGCTCTCAGATGGAGGTTTGAGGCCAAAGATCACTGCACATCTAATCTATCTATCCACTGGACAGGAAAGCATCAATGCTGAAGACTTCACACCAGACTCTAAAAAACAGGAAATAAAAAGGCACTAGTCACTTTCAAATAAATTCAACAAATGATGGAGGGAGATGAAAAATGTCTTAGGTATAAGAACGGAAAAATCTTTATCAATTATGAGTTTACTGAAGAGTTAAAGTAAATATGTGTATTCAAACTTCACTTTTAATCAAAAACAAAATATGATTTGACCTTTTCTGAGTGTTGTATTAAACTATAGAATAAACGCCGTCATAACTTACTGATTATCACCTGTCAATGGAAAAATGTTTTAATATTTTGTTGAGATTTTTTTTAGAAAGGCATTGGTATGACCAACCATTCTGAACAATAAACTAACCATATGTCTTGTTTAATGTGAGGTTTGGATCTTGTGAGTCTCCTTCTCACCGTCTGTCAAACCAGCAAACATATCTGGCTAAACATAAACCAACTGATGCAAAAGTCTGGTGCTTCTTCACATTTGTATCTTTCTGTTTGTTGCACTTCTTATTCTGTTATGTCTTGTTTCTGTACCAGGTAAGGGCCAGTGCTATCGCTCAAGACGCAGATCAGAACTATGACTATGCCTCCAACAGCGTCATCTTACACCTGGACGTAGGGGACGAAGTGTGCGTTCAGCTGGACGGTGGCAAAGTTCATGGGGGGAACACCAACAAATATAGCACCTTCTCGGGTTTCCTCATCTATGCCGACTGACTGTATCCTCCGCTTTTTCTGCTCTATCTCTGAAAACATTCAAAAACACGAAGAAAAAAAGGGATTATTTTTATCTGTTCATTTGTCCTTTCACATCTGTGCAGTAGGACTGTGTATCACTGCCAAACTAGTTCAAATTTCATTTCCAGTTTAACACATTCAGATGAAATATTAGTTTATAAAACTTTATTTCTAAAATAGATTTCGTTTGATATGAAACAACTCTTGGCCTAAAGTAATCAAAGCTAGAAGCATTGATTACTGTTATATCTTCTTTCATTAACCCTGTAAAGCCCACTACATCAAAGAATTGACAGAAAATTCCATTTTTTGTGAACTATGATATTTTAAACCTTTTGATGAAATCCACAAAAATGTTTGCAATATTATTTTATTTGAGATATAGATAATATCAAATAGGATCCGTTTTGATCCGTTGGGTGATTTGGTAAGTTTTGTTTAAAACAATGTTAGTCTAGGATGCAAAAATATTAACACTTGTATTCAAGAGAAAGACCGATAGTTTCCCCATGGTTTCAAATTTAATCTAGAGATTTTTAACATAGTGTAACTATATTATAAAGAATTATTAATCAACAAAGTTTGCATTCTTTGAATTCAGCAAGTAGTCGTTTAAAAAATGAATAACACTAGATGAGTTATCATAAAGTTTTAAAACTTGCTAAGCTTTTCTCACATAAAAGTGTTTTTGAGATTTCATGGAAGCAGCCATTTTGAAATGAACAGGAAAAGCCCCTCTACTGCCTCTAGTGGAATGATGACAAATGACAGGAATGAAAAAGGGGTCCGAGTTACAAGCAATGGGTTTTTGAGGAAAGTTTGGATCATGCTGATGAGACAGGAGTCTCAGAAATGTAAGAAATATGATAGAAATGGTTGTTTGGGGTTACACAGAAATTAAAGCTGCTCGTTTTTACCTGGAAAGAAAACAATGAAAGTTTATAAAAATTAGGTTTTTGAATGATGGATGGAATGCATTTTTAAATTAATATTCAATTACTACATTTTCAAACCCAGTCCTACTGCACAGCACACAAATCAGAGTGAAATCCATGTAGCTTGAGGGGACTTTGTTCAAAATCTTTCTGAATAACTTGGACTTCTTAAACATTCACTTGTGTAAAAATGATTCAGTGGTACAATATAGGTGAGCATGACATTCATTTATAACACATGACTTCACGTCAAAACACATACAAGCACAAACTTGCAGTAATTTATTGAATTCAGTGGATTTGAGGATTATTTAAAGTGAACTTCAAATCAGTTGATGGAGCACCAGTTTCAGTCATTCCTCTCCAATTGACTGAACGGAGATCTGAATGTGCACTGTCAGTCAGAGCGGGGGCATTCGTCTGAAGCCTCTCACCTTTACTGTGAAATGATTTTCTATGTCTTAGTAGACACCAAACAAGGAAAGGCACAAACTTATTGATCACACCTGACAATACAGCTAAACCTCATCATCATAACCTGGTAATTGGTTTCCCTGTTTCCTGGTATGGAGACATGTGAGAATGTTTGCTCTTCAGTTACATTGAGGTGTACAGACATCGTGTTATTGTCAATGTTATCTATTTAGACTGTAACTCCTGCAACAGACAGGTGTTAAGCTGCTGGTAACAGCCGCTGAGCAGACACCGATTATCAATACTGAGGTTTAGCCCGGGATTGATTCAGAGCCTCAGAATCACATCATACCCTACTAATGAGCTGAGGTTTCCTCTGCAGTCTTACCTGCTCTGTCGCACAAAACCTGTCTTTCCTTTAGTGAAATGTTATAGAAACAATTCAACTTCAACAAGAAAAGATGCTTCTATCAATCTTTTTCTTTCTGGATGTTTCCTTTAATGAAAAGCACTCTGTATCATTTGAAAAACAAATTTGAATTCTAATCAATTTGAATTACGTTTTCATGCTATTATCCTTCTTATCTTGTTTTGCTTTCATTTTGTTACTGAGTCAGCTGCTGACATTAATTGTAACTTGCAGTTTGCAATTCTGAATTTCATATTTCCAATATAACATTGATTATTTTTCAAAAATCTGTGTTCTTGTTTACTTTCATGTATATTCCAAAACTTCATTGACAAAAAAAATGAAGCAACTGTTTAAAGCAGAAAAAATGTAAAATTCTATTTATTTGGCATAAAACAAGTTTGTGGAGTGGTTCTCTTCAAAGGCTGTGTACATGGGTTGTCAGGGGTTTTGTACTTTAATTTAACTTTTGTTTGTTTGCTTTAAGAAAGGTGATCCTAAATGTAGATTAAAAGCAAATTTATAAACTTTAATGATTGGTTCATCTTATAGTTTAGCCTTCAGAGTGTCTCTGATGTTTATCTAACAAATGAAATCACAGGCTAGAATCTGTCATAGCTTCAGTACATACAGCATGATGAGTCTTTTATTAAATAAATGGCTGAAATAATTTTTTGTTTTGTTATTTTGACATTCTCGTGCATGGAAATATGAAGCCTAAAAAGGAAGACTCTTATGTGTTATTGATATTTTCTGGCTATAAAGACAACATAAAAACAATATTTATTGCCATTGATTTCTGCTTTAGGTTGTTAATCTGCAAGTTTCACTTTGAGTTCACATTAAAACGTTATCAGAGGGCTATACATTTATATTTTTATATTTTTCCTGGGGGAAAAGCTGCCACATTTCCCAATTGCCTGTGTAATCCACCAAAATGTATCTGCTTTAACGGCTCACGTTGTTTAGCATGAGTAAGCGTCATCCTCCACGCCATACAAGTTCAGATTTTCATCGTGATTCATCAAACTGTTTAAAGAACTGCATGACACCTCTTATAAATGTGTAAGGAATATGCTTTCCCCAAAAATCAAACAAAGTAGTGCTGTAGTAGCCCTTGAATTAGTCCAGTGTAAAAATAGCCAACATTGCTGGTAGATATGTTGCGGTAATTTGGCAAATATGCTTTTCAAAAAAATATTTTTGAAAACCTATGGAAATGAGGTTAAAAAATGACATACCGGTATTGTTCCTCCCTGAAACAGCTGTTACACTAAACAGAGGGTAAGGTTTATCAGATTCAAGGTTATCTGAACAGTTTTTTGCAATATGAATTTAAATCAAAATGATCCTCACCACAGTGGTTTTAGTTACTTATGGAAAGAAATGAGAATTTCAGACCAGGAAGAAGACACACAACGATTCACTTTACTTGGAGCGGGACCAACAGTCATTGTCAAAAAAGTCTTTAGACTAAACTAAACTAAGAAAAAATAAAATAAGATAAAAATGAAATCAAATAAAATATAGAAGACATAGAGCCTAAACAATCCCAATAGTAAATAAGAAGTGATTCTGGCGGGGTTAGGGTCACAGTTAGAGTTAAGGTTAAAAAACATGCGGGCAAAGCAGTAATGTGAATTTTGGACACGTGTATTATGTGAATTTCCATCAGTTTTTGTGCTTGGTCACATGTAAATATGTGCAAATAACATCGGTTATTATGATCCTGTGTAAAGGTGCGTTCACACCAAAGGCAATTTGCGTCGGCCGCCTCACTTGAGCACACTTTGATGTGCTGTGAGTTTGCTGCTCGGCGCCTTTCACAAAATGTGTCCATTTTTTTTTAGGCGTGTGTGGGAGGGGCTACTGCCAGATGTTTTTAGCCTGATCGCCACTTGGAGCGGTGTCTGTGTTTCAAGTGTGTGTAAAGTTCTACATCGGCAGACGTCTGGGTTCATGAGATCATTCAGAGACTCTCCCAGTACGGTGAGCTTCACTCCTGCGGTGGGAGCTGTGTCTGAATGACGGCCGCAGCTGATCTATGTCTGCCCACCAGTCAGCCTCTAGGGGTCCGGCGTAGTAGGTGCAACGCTCCAGCTCCATGGGCCCTGTGACAGACTGGCAACCTGTCTGGGGTGTACCTCGCCTTTGCCCATCAGTAGCAAAGACAAGCTCCAGCAAACCCAGAAAGGGGTACAGCGGGTTAAGAAAAGGGATGGATCAGATCAGATCGATCCTCCATATTGGATTTGTACTCAACTTGCTGAAGTCACTGAATAAGTCATGTGCCCAAAGCTGAGGCCCTGATTGGTTGAAGCGATTCAACCAGTGTTCAAAAAGTTTAGATTTTTTTGTACTCTGGATGCGCCGCTCAAATTGACCAACAACCAATGTGACGTGCCAGACTCTCATATCACACCGCAGGACCTCAGATCGTATCTGTACCATCGACTTATCATTGAAACTGGCCATTGAAACAGCCTGCCGCGCGACTTGCATTTGGTATGAACGCAGCTTGAGAGCTCTCTGTCATCTGAATGATTTTGGTAACTTGCTATTGCAATAAAACAATACCTTTGTTCCAAGTTTTCCTAAACAAACTTTCTCTGTGTCAGTTTTATTGGTTCTGTGCAGGAAAAAAAAACAAGTTCTATGAATATGATCCCAATTTCAAAAAAGTGAACTTAGAAACAATAATAGAGACAAAGCAGATGATTTTTTTTTTACTGAGTCATGCAAAGCTGCTCTATTAGGGTCCCAGAAAAACATAGACAAGGAAGTGGAACATGTCCTCCTTAAATTTGTAGCTGCTCTCTGCGTTGAAGCAGATTTATACTTGAAAATATAAAAGAATCTGCAAAGAATGTGAAGTTGACGTCATACAGGGATTTATTGTGATCTGTCATTGTATGACTGCCTGATGTGTGGCTTCCTTTGTATAAAAGGAACATGTATTCTAACTTTCGAATTTTGTTTATGGTTGAGTCATTTTGGTTTTATAAGGAGTTTTTGTAACTGTTTACTTGGTAAATCTGTCCACTAAAAGTTAAACCAAGAGGCATATTTGATGAATTCTAAGACTATTACAAAAGATTACTGTCAACATAGTATATAAAACACAACACATGTCCAGTATGTCCTGTACCAGTGCTTTCTAAACCTTTTCCTAAACAAAAACCCTAAAGCACACCACCAACTGAGTGTAAAAAATGAAACTCTGTAGTCTGTATCAACAACATAAAGTCATTCAAAGTGTGATTAATAAGAATCAAATAAACACAAAGAAGAAAGTATTTTATGATGTTTCAATTTCCTAACTACTTACTCAGTGTGAAACCTGGTTCTGTTTGGATCAACACAAAGCTGAAATCCTGACTATGCCATCCAATGTCTCAACCTACTTGACCCCTTATGGGCTCACGGGGCTGCCAGAGCCTAACCTGGCTATTGTTGGGCAAAGGCGGGGCACACCCTTGACAAGTTGCCAGTCTGACACAGGGGCACACAATCACACACACATATACAATCACAGTCACAACTAGGGGCAATTAAGAGCAGAGGCAGGCAAACCGGACCAGGGACCATATATATGTTAAACTATTTATTGTAGTCCACCAAGCTGGAATAAATTAAATTGATGATTCTTATTAAGGTTTTATTTTCTCTGTTATTTTAGTGTCTCCCCATAGATTTTGTTCTAGAAATACACTGACCTTTCTTTAGACGCAGAAAGTTATTCTGCATTCATGTAGTGTTGGAAGATTTTTTTATTTTTTTTGATGTTCATGTGTGTTTTTTGAGTTGGACCATCATTTTTTTTATCAATCCAACACCACATGAACACAGCATTTCTCTACATTTGTGTTGTCTTTGTCCAGAATGCATGTTATTTCTCTCTCTAATTAGGTGGATTACCAAAACACTCCAGAATCTGTTCCTGGACCAGCTCTTCTGTCAAACTTTAGAACCCTTGATAGCCCACGAGTCAAAAAGTTTGCCACCACTAATGTAGAGTAATCAGTTAAGCTCTGAAGCATGTGTCTTGACTGTGGGAGGAAGCTGCAGTGGAGACTTACAAAGTCCTCACAGGAAGGACCAAGCTGGGATTTGAACCAGGGCCTTCTCACTGAGAGGCAAAAGCACTAACCACTGCTTCACAGTGCAACTCATCTTGATAATGGTAAATGTTTGTGGACCAACTAGGTAAAATTGAATAATATCTCTCATAGTACACTTATGAACCGCAGCACACTGGTTGAAACATTGGACCACACAACATCCTTTGTGAACGAGTTGAAATGAGAGTTCCACATTTCAAATCTCCATACCTCAGGGCTGTCCAACCCTGATTGTTGACATCTACCACCCTGCCTGTTTAACTGTTCTCTTCTTTCTGCTGATTAGCTGACTCAGGTGTTTCCTCAAACTGAACCCCATTGATCCAGATAATAGGCAGCAGGTGGTACTGGGAGCCTGAACACAGGCCGGGGAAGATCCTGACCACCAGGGTTGGCAGCCCTGCCATAGCTTACCCAGTTTCAACGAGACCAACACGAGCTGATATCATGAGAGGAGACTTCTACTGATGATGCTCCCGTCTCAGCACCATGTAGGCAGTACAGCGAACCTTCACATTCAGATTTAAAACATGGCTCCTCAGCTCTGTAAAGCAGCTCAATTGCAGTGGAGAAAGAACTTACCACAGGCTTGATAGAGATTATTGCCCTAAATGTGAAAGTAGCTTTTTAATTTGACTGTGATTGTACACACTGTAAAATGATTTAAAAATGCACGTGACTGTTGTTGATGTTCCACTGCCATGTGCCACGCTTATAGTTTCTCTGTGCCTTATTTAATCTATTTATTTATGTTTCCCTTGTTGAATACAAGCTCTGTGAAAACAATTATCCATGTGACATAATGACATCCTGACAGGGATTTCCTGTATCCAACTCAGGCAGTCCTAGTGAATGTTAATGCATAGTCACTTTATGAAAGCAGCAGAGTGACTGCAGGCCTTTTTATGTAATTAGATGGTGGTATCACCCTGCTGTAAAAGGCCCATGACCTGCAACCTGAAGTATGTGGCAGCAGAGACTCTACTGCTGAGCAGCATGACTTAACCCTGATGATATTTAAATGTGAATATTCTCATTAATTCTATAAGTATTGTGCTGTAGTTGGAAAAGTATCCTGACACTGTACACAGGAATTCCCACGAGTGGCTTCACATAACCTCTGTATCATGCTGCCTCCTGCTTTGTGTGGTTTGGTTGTGTCTTTTGTTTGAAAGGAATCTGGACTGATTGCTTTTGTTGTACTTTTCAAGCTGACCTGTGTGTGTATTTGCTATGTATACTGTATGGTTTGATTTGCCCTTTGAAAACAACCAATTATAATAAAAAATATGATCAGGACTGCTTCTTGTCACCAAAACCAAACAAAATGTAACAACAAACCTGCGTCTTTATTTATCTCACAACAGATCTGAAGTGTACATAAAGATGTTCTGATTTTTTTTTGTGCATGAGTTTCATTATTGTATAAGTAAATACTGATTCACCTGTACAGTTTTATAAATATTCCAATTAAAATGTTCCCTCAAACATCTATATCTCCATAGTTGCCTTTACTTGTTTTTTAGTATTTACACGACTGAATGTATGCACCTACAGTGAATTAAAACAGTTTCATAAAAAGGCTTTTAAAAAAAACCTTAATAATGTTAATAAGTAAAACAGGCACGAAAAAATGAAATTAATTAAAAACTAGTAGGGGTGCACCAATTCATTTTAAAAATGATCCGATTCAAAGTGGTTATTGGTTCATTTTGAACAATCCGATTGGATCTGATTTACTGACCTTAAATGGATCCAGGACATCTTTATCCAAAACTTCAAGCATTGTGACTCAGAGATGCAGATGACATTTTCCAGATTCCTCATGGCAAGAAAATCAGGTGTAAATTAATTATGTACAAACAAACAAGCAAACAAGAATGAATGTCAAATCCATTAACATTTTAGTTTGATAAAGTTCAGCCCACTGTTGTTTCTCCACATCAGAATAATCCAAAGGAACATTAGTAGAACGTTCTAGCACACTGTATGGTCACATGACTTTGGAGAAATAAAAAAGTGTTTCCACATATTGGACTGGAATGACGGTGATCATTTTTTGCTGCATCACACGTGTGTCGTCCTCTGTGAAGGGATCTTTTTATGTTATAGTAAAATAAACCTACTGTGTCTCAAACTTAATGGCATTTTCCAATATTGATAATAATCAATTACATTTTCAAACAATTATGCACTAATATCTGTGCATAACATGATAGATCTCAAAGGATGTTTATATTCAGATGTTTCTTTGATTTTTGTTGTTTATTGTTTAAATGCCTCTTGAACTTTGCTGCATTTCTTTTCCTTTTTTTTTTTTTGATTATGTGTCTGTACTTTTTTGTTGGACCGGACGGAACTGCTGAGGTGGACTGTAAAAAGAGGGAGAATGCCCAGTCACTCAAACACCAAGATGCCAGCTGAGCAGCAGCGGTAGCCAGGCCCCCCCCGACACCTGCACGGAAAAGCACATAGAGGATGTCCGTCCACCGGGAAATCCTGTTAGCCACCCAGACCAGGGCCAGCGAGACAACCACAGGGGCCCCCAATAATTGAGAGCAAGGAAGGCACAGGAACACGGACAGTGCAAGCTCCAGCCAAACCGGAAGAAAAGTTCCCCACGCCAGGGGGTCCAGCACACGACAGCCCCCCCACCCCCCACCCCACCCCCAACCCCCACCCCACACACACACACACACACACACACAAAACCCAAAAAAAGCAGCACACCACCACCCAGGACTTTTGGACATCCCCCACCCCACCCCAGGACTAAACCAGACACCCCACGCTCCAGGCAACCACCTGCCCACCCTGCGGGAGGTCAAGAAAAGAGCAAGGCAGGGGCCACCCAACCCCACCCAGGAGGAGGATTCCCAAGAGAAGTGGAAGCCCGCAAAAAACGTTGTCAACATGTGCTGACAAGACTCACTCACTGTTCGAATTTGGAGAGGCCCAGCACTCAAGGGCAAGGACCAGAACCAGCACCACAGGGACACGGACACCTCCAGGCTCAGATGGGATGTGATATCCAGCTCATGGTCTCTCCAGAAAACTGGGTCTGAGGGCATGTGTATGAGGGTCTGAGGGCATGTGCATGAGGGTCTGAGGGTATGTGTGCGTTGCATTGCATATTGTTACAGTATAAAGGATGTGTGTACTAAGGGGTACAATTCAAATTGGTGGGTAGGGCACTGAGAGGACATCTCCTGCTTGCTAGCAGTGATGTCCAATCACCCCACCACTACCACCAAGAGTCCTACATGTCTGAAGTGCAATTTAAACTGAGAGGGGAGGGGCCCAAATCCATGTGGCAACCAAGGGTGGGGGGCCAGCCAGTCAGGGACAGCTTCCAGACTGACTCCCAATTGAAAAAAACTGTTCCCCCGCACCGTTGGGCCCAAGTCTTCCCAGCCCACAGGCCCTGTAGCAAGAAGAGCCACCCCCGGACTCCACACCCCTGTTCCCACACAAATAGAGAGGAGCCAAGAAAGAGCCAGTTCCAGGGGGAAAGCCCCCGCCCCCATGCGCTGCCCCAGAGGGAGCCCTGGTCGGGCACAGGCAGTACCGGTGGTTGTATTACTGCTAAATGTGTATTGCTCTTAAACAGTTGATTCAACATCCAAACACACTTAGCTTTGAAATGCTTTTAGGGGTGTTTATTTTTAAACCACATCTCGTAAAAAGTAAAAAGAGAAAAAAAGATTTTTAAAAATATTTTTCACTTTTTTTTTTTAGCTTTCAAATCAATGTATAATACTTAATGTTTTCTTTCACACACACAATGTTTAAGTTCTTTTGGTCATCAATTTGACTCAATGTTCTATAAAAGGTCAAATATGATACAAGACACAGAATGAAACAAAAACATCCATTGAACTGTTTTAAGTTTGGTATATTGGAACTTCATGTTACCAGGGACAAACAAATCATGGAGTTATCCCAAAAAAAGTGGAGAAACATGAGGGTCTCCCACAAGCAAGGCTAGAAGACGAGGCGGCTATACCTGTAAAGGCTTTACAGGATCTTGTCTGTTCGGCATACACGCAATCAGTATCACAAGGGACAACAGAAGGAGAACCACACACAACTATTCAGGGAGACTACAGATTTCTGAGGATTAAGCAAGCAGCTTCATGGAAGTGCAGCTGGGCACAAGCTGAAACGAAAGAATCTGGTGATCAAAATACAAAGCTGACAGGGAAACTCGCACATGAAAGCCTACAAGCTGACCCCACAAGCCTCAGTCTTCATTGAACATTTGGCAGAAGTATTTAATAATTTAATCGTTAATGCAAATTATACAATTAAAAATAACATGTTTTAGCAAATAACTTGCTAGACTGAACCAGATAAATTACTTAACTGATTTAATAAAATCTGGATCCACATGGGAAATTTCCTGTCCTGATTTTTCTTTATCTGCTCAAAGCACACATGAACATCTGTGAAGGCTGGAGCTTTTTTACTCTCTTCATGTCTCCAGACTAAAAAGAAAAAGAAGATATTTAAGATTAATGTTAATGCTATTCTGCAGGGGGGTGCGCCCCCCCTCATTGTAGTCCTAGCACATCCTCCTTGCAGATTCCAGTGTCAGTTAATTAGACAGGGGGAGTGGGCTGAGGAGGGAAGCGTTCAGGTCCATTAGCAATCCTCCTGTGGAAGGCTCAGCCGAGAGGATCACAGACTCACAAATAGGATTAAAATAATCAATAGGCTACTCTCTCTCCTCCAGCACAGCGAGACAGACCACACAAACAAATGCATGCAAACACACAATGTAACACCTTTGTGAACACACTTGCAAGAGCAAATACAAACACACCAAAGTCTAAGGAATACTAGTTCTAGGAGCAATTCTACTCTCCCAGTGTTGTCTCTGGATCTCTGAAAATTAGTCTGGGTCATGTAGAACAGACACTCACAGCAACACTTGCACACTTGGACACACACTTATTCTCTGTTAATGAAGGTTAATTTCAGCCTCTTACTGAATTAGGATCAGTAAAAGGTCAGAGGCATGAAAAAACAGTGCCTCAGATGAAAAACATCTCCTGTTCTGGTTTTTAATTATTATTTACTGATATTTGTTAATTATCTTTTGTTTTTATGCAGATGTATGGAATGTCTTTTTATGATACTAAATGGTTTATTTTTAATATCAAATACTTTTACACACCATGACTCGGAACCAAAGATGAGGGACAGAAACACATAAATGGGGGATACTCAGCATCAGCTGGGCTGTGAGTGTAGACAGGGCCATAGAAGGTTGATTGCTTGTAGTCTTTGGCTTAATTCATAAACTCTTTTTACCATGAGTGTCCAGGCATGGCTAACGCACATGCCAATTCATTAGGGTGTTTACTCTTTCCATTGTTTGTAAGACACATCACATCACTTCTGTGTTGAAGTCCAGAAGCCAGTGTCGTGGCACACTTCTACAAGATAGGCCAGTGCCTTGGAATGGCACCAGAGCAATCACAGCTACCAAAAGAACCATGCTTTAGCATGGCACATCTGGTCAGCTATGAGTTGGCTCTAAGTTTCCTTAGGTCTTGCTTAGATGGTAAACCTTTGACTCTGGGATTGTCTTTAGCTTGGTTTTGTGGATAGATTAAAAGCAGTGTTAATTTTGTTGACAAAAAATTGTCATCATCGTCTTTGTTAACAACCTTTTTTTCCCCAACAAAAACGATACTTAATGACGCTCCTGCTCAGACAAGAAAACTTTAACCAAATTTATTGACATTTTCGTCAACAGATAAAAACAAAACAAAAATGCCCTTTGATGACAACATCCAATCAAAACAACTGCTGGTGGAGAAAGGCAGGAGCAAATGCCAAGCGATCCAATCAGAACACAAAGTCCTGCAGCCGGCCAGGAAGACGCTAATTTAATGAGCTGTGTTTCTGTGATTTAAGGGAAAAAATGCCTACCCTGGGTAGAAAAAGAAGAACAGGTACATGGACAAATTTTACATTTAACGCGACCCTTAACAAGAGGCTGTGTACACTTTGTGTACGTAAAATACTCATGAAAATTCTAACATAACCTCAAACCTCTAAACCAAACGAAGTAGGTGAAAAAGGTAAGTACTTTTTTCCTTTTACCCACCATTCTTTAAACAGCTGCAGAAGCCTCTGGAAGATGACAGTGGGCCACCGAGTACCAAGAACGCTAAAGCTACCCAACTCCATTTCAAAAGTGTGTTGAAATACAAGAGTGACTCAAAAGAGCAGCTGAGCAAAGAAGAAGCAATAGCGAAATGGATTGGAAGCACAGGATTACCAATCACAACTATTGAAGATAACAACTGTTCATATGATGGAGACCATCGATAAAAAGCTGACTGTTCCCAAGAACAGTAGACTAAGTAACCTGGTAGACAAATGCTATGAAGATCTAAAACAAATATCCAGGAGGAGGTTGCCTGCTGCTAAGAAGATGTCTATTGGGATTAATTTGTGGGCTAAAAGGGGACTGATTGCTTTGTTAATGGCTATGAGTTCATGCTACTTTTGCATTGAACAAAATAAGCCTGAGCACATTTTGTTGGCTCTTGAAAAGGTAGTCCATCCTCACACAGCACAATCAATAAAAGCTTGTGTGGATAACTGTATGAAAGGGTGGGATGTACCAAATGAGAAGATCATCACAGTGATAACGGACAACAGGAGTAATATGGTGGCAGCATTTAAAAACACCACATCAGAAGAAGACAGCTCTGACGATTTAGAAGATTTACCCATGGAAAGTTTCACCGAGTCTGAAGCTGATGAACTCCAGGGTGATATTTATTTAAATCACTCTTCTTTAAATGTTACCATTATTCATTTATTTGGATCTGTTTTTGATCTGTGATTTCATGACTTATCTTAGGGTATGCTTTAAATGTTTGGTCTTATTTTCTCCTTTTAATCAGCTATCTTTTTGAGTAAAATACAATTCTAAAAAATTTGTAAATTTGTGTTCTTTTTGTTATTAAGGTATCATAATGCAAACCTAACCTAAACCTGCAAAATAAGGCTGCACGGTGACGCAGTGGTTAGCGCTCTTGCCTCACAGCAAGAAGGTTCCCGGTTCAAGTCCTGGCTGGGGGACTTGAAACAGTGTTACCAATGGGGGGCCTTTCTGTGTGGAGTTTGCATGTTCTCCCCATGCATGTGTGGGTTTTCTCCGGGTACTCCGGCTTCCTCCCACCGTCCAAAAACATGCTTCATAGGTTCATTGGTCACTCTAAATTGTCCGTAGGTGTGAATGTGAGTGTGCATGGGTGTGTGATTGTGGCCCCTGCAACAGACTGGCGACCAGTCCAGGGGCATCCCCTGCCTTCGCCCATAAGTAGCCGGCTTAGGCTCCGGCAACCCCGTGACCCCGAAAGGGAAAAAGCGGTTTGGAAAATGAATGAATGAATGAATAATGCAAACCTGGAGCAGATTCCATGTGTGGTGTACTCCTTACAACTTGTGGTCCACCTGATTCAGAAGGAGGCAAGTGTCAACAGACTCCTGGACAAAGCATGGTCGGTGGGGAAGCTCTTTTGCAACTCTTCTGTTGCAACACAGAAAATCTTGGAGAAGTGTGGTCTTGTGGTTTTAAATGACTGCCCCACACGCTGGTCAAGCACATATATAACATGATCGCATGCCTCCTGGCAGTGAAAGACTTTCCTTAGCAGACATGGGCTAGTACAGTTTCCTCAGAGTGAGTGAAAGCTAATGTCATTGCATGAACTACTGCTGCCATTTGCAGAACATACACAAACACTTCAAAGTCAAACCATGTCTATGTCTCTGGTTGTCGCTGCTCTCCTTGACCTGCTCAACCACCTTGCTAACTTTGAGGAGAACACCTATCGTGGCCTTGCTGCTCCTGCAGGGAAAATGAAAGGAGGTATAAGGCTTCGTTTTGTTTGCATATTGGATGCTAATGATGAAAAGTTCTCATCACTTCCAGCAGCTGCCTGCTTTGTTAATCCCAGTGTTTGTCAAACTCTTGTATCCATTGACAACATCCATATGTGGTGCAATAAACTAAATAAATAAAATAAATGATTAAAAATTGACACTGATTCATAACCTGACTTAAAGGTTTTAGACAGTGAGACTGAAATTGACTGTCAGCACTTTCTCTTTGTTCCTGTGGGGCTATCTCAGTCTGTGCAGACAGAGCAGCAGAAAGTTCTTCTGTATTCACTCAGTGATCCACTGCATACAGACACCAAGTGAGTCCACTAGTCCATAGTCACCTGCTGGGGGTGAAATGTAATCTGAGTCCCATCTGCATAGTTGTGCTGTAGTCCATTATTGCTGCATATTAAGTGGTCTAGACGAAATATGTGCACATTTAACAAGAGGTTCCTGAGAATAGCACTCCTTAGATTCCAGCAACTTGTTAAATGTGCTACTAGAAGACCTAACACTCTGGACAAGGTCTACTCTCACATCAAGATTGGCTACACAGGGCGAGAGCACTTCCACATCTGGTCCAGTCTAACTACTTGTCTTTGCCTCTGTAAACTTCTTCTACTAGCACAGAAATGATCAAAAGGTAGCCTGATGGCACCTCGCAATAGCTGCAGGTCTACTTTGACAGGACCAACTATGAGGGTGTTCTAACACAAGGACATTTGAGTGTTCAGTCTTAGTGCTACAAAAAGATCTGTACATGCACCGTCACAGTGGACAAACCTTTCTAGATATTTGCAACCAGCAGTCCTCACTGACCCTGGAGGTCGAGTTACTGCTTAAAGAGAGAAACTCTGCTTTCAGGTTCGGAAATTAAGTTAGCAAAACAGTGCTGCCCAAGTTAACCTGAAGAAGTGCTATGAAATGCACCTGTTGTGTTTTTGTTTACTACTTTTTGTTCTTGCAAGTTGACTTCTTCTAGATTACTGCTCCCATTGAGATCTCCTAAAGAGTCATAGCTGCTTGCAATCAGTCATTAGGCTCACTGTTTAAGGAGGTGTCTTTTTGTGTTTGAACACATATGTGCACTATACGTAAGTTATGTTGGTTCTGAACCTGTGGTTTTTTAAAAACCTTTGCTTCTGGGTTTGCTCCGTTGGCCAAACTGTAACAAGAGACATCCGAGAGGCCAGGGTGGTTTTTAGGAGGAGGATTGAGACCATTTGGACAGCAGGTCTCATTAATTTCAGGACCAATCCCGGAGCTTCTGAGGTTGAGGCCACAAAGCTGATGTAGACGTTGTCCTTCCAGTGTATTCTGGATCTCACTCTGAGTCTTTTTCCAGTGGGACATTACCAAAACACCTACGAAGGGAGTCTTCTAGGAGGCATTCAACCAGATGCACGAGCCGCCTCAGCAGGCTCCTCCTGATGTGGAGGAGCAGTAGAGAGGCCAACCCGACTCCTAAATCTGTTTAATAAAATCTGGTGATCTACCGTATCAAAGGCGGCACTAAGATCCAGCAGCACCAGAACAGAAAGTTTCTGCGTGTCAGGATTATTTCTGAGGTCAGTTAAAATCTTTAAAAAGGCCATCTCAGTACTATGATTTGTACTAAAACCAGATTGACATTTTTCTAAAGTATTATATTGGCTTAAAAAAATAATTTAATTGAGTAAAAACATTTTTTACAATAATTTCACCTAAAAATGGTAAGTTGGATACAGGGCAGTAATTACTTCTAATAATTGGATTCAAGTTATTTTTCTTCAGAAGGGGCCTCACCACCTCACCGCCGTCTTACAGGCAGTAGGGAAGACGCCTGTCTGAAGAGAGCAATTGACTATGTTTAAAAGCTCTGCCTCAAAGAATCCATAGAATGTTTTTAGAAGAGAAGTGGGAATGGGGTCTAAAAGGCCGGATGTAATGTTTGCTTGGGACAAAACTCAACCAAGCATCTTCTCATCAACCAGGACTAAACTTTCCAGTGTTTCCTCAGGTAAAAGCTCAGCTAAAAGTCCACAAAGCTAAATCAGGGTCAGAGTCCAGGCAAAGGTCAGGCAGGCGGTAAAGAGACAGAGTCAAATACAAAGCAGGGTCAGGTAAACAGGTGATCAGATCAAGATGAACCACTCGGTATGCGGGCTGAATGGCACAAGCAATACTTCGCACTGAGCGTGGCTCTGAGCTGTGCTTAAGAGTCCTGTGGTTAATTAGCAGATGAGAGTCAGGTGGGAGGCATCCAGACACTGTGTGCTGGGGCTGATGGGTGATGGAGTGCTGTCAGTTCTCTGGAGACAGCTCCCACCAGTGACCAGAGGAAGGGACAGAGCGCTGACTCCTGACAGTCACTTAGTCTAAGCTCCTTCTTCGTCCACGTCCAGAGGAACTCCCCGGCGCCGCATACTTCCTCACGGAGGTTCAGCGTTGTTCGGCCCTGCCAATGGGCTATATACACGGATCTGTTTGATGTATTTCCGGTTTAAAATCAGAGCGCTCTTTTATTTCCGGTTGTAGCTAACTGTATGCATCAACTTAGCAAATCTCTGAGTACTATTCCTGATATTGTCTAATTTTGGTTCTTTCTTACATGGCCGATGTTATTCGCATGTATTTACGTTTGACCAACATAAATAGTAATTACCATATGTAATACGTGCAGCAATGCGCGTCTCTGCATATTTTAAATGCACCCAAGGCTGTATTTTGTTGTTTGTCGCACATATTTATCTATACTTAAAGTTAAAGTCCCATTAACCAAAATGTGCCTTTCTGAAACACCAAAAACCCAGAACTCACAAAACGCTACCATGTTCTGTATGATTATGACTTCTGGAGATGAACATTTAAACATGAACATTTAAAACCCGTTCCACTGAACTTTGAACATTTAACCAAACTTTGAAGTGACTGTCAGACTGCTGGTTGTACTCCCAGCTGATGAGGAGCCTCTGCCTTCTTCATAGAGCGGACCCATAGACCCAAATGAAAGTGACTATTCACACTTATTTTTTTGTTCAGTCAAGGGTGAACTGCATGAACCTGGAGGAAAGGTAAGGGTTACAGTTAAAATGGCGAATGGTTCTGGATTGTTTCTGCCGATCACTGCGCTCCGTGCTCTGGGTGAGTGACAGCTAACAGGACTTTAACATTAATTCTGTACGACCAGTAACAACATTTAGCTTTGGACACTTTAAATATGTGCGGCGATCCAGCAGTCTGCATTTTGGCTTCACATATTATGTGTCGCCAACATGAATTTCCATCAGATTTTGAGCTGGTTGTACATGTGAATAACATCAGCCTTAGCAAATTATCTTCAAAGTTTGTTGTGCAGAATGAGACAAAAACGTTGAAATCCTTTTTGCCTTTTATTTTGGGGTGATTTGCTAGAAAGACGAACAATGCGCTTAACATCATTTATAGTGGCTCTGGGTAGCTCCAAAAGACGTCTTGTTAACTCCAAATACTCCGCTATTTCCAAATGAATGAAGGAAAACAACTGTGACGTTACGACCCCTGGTCTTGTCTGCGTCTTAGTGTGCTGTATGTGTGTCTCTGTGTGCACTTCTTGGAGTTTAAGCTCCTGCAGAGGTCCTGCCCCTCCACCTCCGCTGACCTCGCCCCTCCTACAGAGCTCACCCTCCACCAATCACCAGGCTGGGAGGGAAGCTCAAAAGCTCCCAGGAACCTCTGCTCCAGTGGCAGCTGAATTCCTGAGAGGAATTCGATTCTCAGCCTGTCCCTGCTACAGCCTCTGGTCTCTCCGCCCCCCCCCGCCGGTTTTATTCTACTTTTTTGGATTTAGCATCGTGTGGTCTTTGGTTGCTGTTTAAGTAACTGTTGAGTTTTGTGACTGCATTTCTGTTTGCCTGCTACAAGGCATGAGAATTTAGGTTTCGAACATTAAGTCAGTCTTTGGGTGTTTTTTCCCAGTTTCTTTTGTTTTTATGTTAACTCCTGTCACCCAAATTAACGGCTGTGTTGCCAATTTAACCCTACCCGGTTATTCATTATTTCTTTATGTTACCTATTTTCTTCGTCCTCTCCGAGGTAGGACATAACAGTGACGATTAGGAACCGCTGGTGACATAATAGAATGCCTCCCTGGTTGGATCAGAGCTCGGAACAATGTTTCCAAGCAGAGGTTCCACTGATGTTTGGAAATGTTCCAGCTCAATTTTATCATCACTACCAGTTGGATTCCTCCACTTGACTCTCAAACATATAAACTGTTTTTCTCTTCACCAGGCAGCTTTCTTCTCCTTTAAAACTGATACCGGTATTTTAAAATGGACATTCTCTTTAGCTCCCAATTCATTCAAAGCAAAACCACCACACCAGTCTGTCAATCCAATGGTACTGCCAGTGACTGTCATGCGGTGCTGCAGAGACGTGTCAGCCATTACAGTCCTAAAGCATTCTGAGCAACAAAACTGAAATCCTCCCCCATGCTCTCATTAACAAAGAAATCGGATGTCTGGACCTTGTTAACTACTAGTCAGTTGCAGTCACTTCAGAGGGAATGAAGCGCTTTGAAAGATGTGTCCAGAGTCACAACCCATCATTCTCGGCACCAGGCTTTGACATCAGATTGCATTTAGGACAGGATCATCAGAGGACGTCTTATCCACAGCCTTTCATGCTGCTCTTTCTCATCTGGAGAAGCAGAGGCGCTATGTCCAGATGCTCTTTGACACCATCATTCCCAATAGACTGTTGGGAATGAATGCCAAGACTTCTATTAGACGATATACGGTAATGCAGCTAACTCGCTACACTTGTCAACTTAGCTCTGGACTTTTAGCCTAGCTCACTATTTAACTTCTGAGACTTGTAAATTGTTTTCACACTGCACCAGAGCTCAGCGGCAGATCCGTGCCTACAGTTCCTCTGTGTCTGCGCGATGAACGTTTTAAAACCTTTTGGTTTGAAAGGCGTGAGCTTGGCGCGGAATGTGAATTAAACTTCCACTGAGCGGTTAAGTTCCAGCGTAAACTCATATTCCGCGGCGCCCTGTTCCGCTGCGTTCAGTTCAGAAGACCTAGCAACAGAGACACTAAAGACAGGGATCTGCCGCCGATCTATTGGTTGATCTTCATACCCACCATGAGTCTTTCCTACCCTACTGTGTTTACGACCTTTGATGAAAATGGTACGTTTGTTTATATAGCCAGGATTACCTGAAAAGGTAGGACATTTGGATAGCTTTAGTGATCATTTTGTGCTATGGGTAGGAAAATCTCCCGAGATAGGACAGATTGTTAGAACACTGACCTCCTGCCTTATGTGCTGCTGATTACCTGGATCCGGTGTGTTTAGTCAATAAGAGGCTTTAATGGCAGGTTTGATGGAAAACATGAAGGACACTGGCCCTCGAGGCCTGGATTCTGACACCTCTGCGCTTGGTGGTAGGATTCATTGAGAAGATAAGTAAGTTTATAGGGATGAAGTGGAGTGGCTTTCATGATGGAAATAATCTGCTTCTCAAAACAACAACTAGAAGTTAATCATTGTCTGCAAGAGGAAGGCAATCAGTATTATTCTAGTTTTTATCAGTGGGATGATGTAGAGAGTGTTACTGGTTTCTGGGAGTCTGGAAACAGAGGACCTCCAAGCAGGGACAGACTTCCTCTGGATTGAAACTTACCTCCCAGGGACAGAATCCTTCTGACATCTGTTGTTCCTCCATGTCTCCACATTTCCCCTCTGCTTGTAAAATGGTCCTTGCTGTCTGCTAAACTGCTGTCTGAGACGGTCACAAAACCTTACTAACGTTTTGGAAAAAGATTTTTAAACGTTTTCTTTTATATAGTCAGATTCCCTCTGAACCAACTTTTGTATATCATTAAACATCAACCGTGGACCTGATTTTGGCGGTTTTCTTGTGTCCTTATATCCTGTGTTTCTAAGCAGATTTTCCTACATTTCTATTTTAAAATGAAACTTTGATTGTATAAATTTTGCTTCATGCTCTTTTTTTTTCTTCTTGCCTATCTGCTTCAAGTGTCTCATTAGCACACTTATTCAGGCACTTATACAGCGGGTCATTTAATTGCAAAGAAGGTCAATTTTTATGGGAGTTCTGGGAAAAAATGGGTTTTATTTTTTCTGTTGCCATTTATCCAAAAATTGTAATGTTGTTATTCTTTTTTCTTTTCTTTTCTTTTTAAAAAACACTACATATTGGTGAGTTGGCAAAAATGAGAAAGAAAAGACAGTATTTAATGTCACACAAATTTTTTTTGTTCAACACTAAGTAAACTGTAAAAATCTGCTTTGTTTTGTAGCAGAAACCACATGTAACTTACATATTTATCTGGCTGTTATAGTTTTTTTTTTTTGGAAAGTAAGACGCCTTGAGGCAGTCCTTGTTGGTGCCGTCCATTTCATGACGTTGTCCTAGAGCCGGCCTCTGCAGTGTGTCTGTGTTTCACCAAAGATAACGAACAACATCCAAACTGGATGGATGTGTATATTAGGAATATAAAATCAAAGCATTTTGCCAATCACTGCTAGCTCCTGGAGGGTGTGTGTGTGGGGGTGTGGGGTGTGTGTGTGGGGGGGG
>BSAI01000148.1:1031295-1081499 GCA_036245035.1 Adrianichthys oophorus
CATCCATCCATCCATCCATTCATCCATTCATCTATCCATCCATCCATTCATCCATCCATTCATCTATCCATTCATAGGAGAACTGGACTGAGTGACCCCTCCCCCTGGCATTCCAAACAGGAAATACCTGCTGGTTTCAAGAAGGCAAAATCCCATAGACTTATAGAGAAGTGAACAGTTCTAGTACTCAGTCATTCTATTTGTCAGAAGAAGCGTTCTTGCTCTGATACATATTTTTTAACAAGTTCTTGATCATCTTCATGATATTTTTTCTGCAGTTCAAGTTATTCAAGTTATAAACTGACCAATCAGATGCCTCAGTAAAAATTTGCAGTCTCTGATTGGGACAGTGGCGGCTGAATTGACTTAATTTGGTTGAAACGGGAAGTACGCTGTTTTCTATGGGTGATGTCACATTCACTCAATTCAGTTCTCTTATCCAGTCAATGGTCAGACAGGAACATGATTTCATCTGACTAGCTGTGTTTTGCCCTGGCTTTTCAAAATATCTCTGCTGCAGAGAGAGAATATGCTGTCCTTGGGGGCTCAGCCAATCTTGCCTCCAGTATTCCTTCTCAACACCCCATTCCCCCTTCATAGAGTGCCGGAGCTGCCATTGCCTTGATGCTGCAGCTGCTGGAAGTGCTGTTCTGGACCCTGATTTTCATGCCCACTTCCCAGATAACGTGTCTTTTGTGTTGTGCTTCTCTGTACAAGTGGAGTCTTTTTTTCTTTGCCCTCACCCCTGACCAGAGCAGAATGCAGGTGTCTGCTTTTTTGCCACCACTGTTCTCCTCACATATTTCCTTTTATTTCCCGCAGAAAAAGAGATGGTTTGTTGGAACTTTACTTCTTGCAATGACTATATATAGACAATTCTTAAAGGAAATTCATTCGTTCATTCATCCTTTTCTAAACCAGTTTAGGGGGTTGCTGGAGCCTATGTAGAAAAGAAGGATTTCTGTGACAGCTAAACGGATGAAGAACATAAACGTATTTTTGCTGCATCTTCATCTGTCTGATTAATTGATCTGGTTTTGGATAATAGCAGCTCGTTACATGAACAGGATTTCATACCTGACCAACGAGAATCATGGTAAAGCTGCTCTTGTAAGAGGACTGCCTCCTTGAACACTAGCAGGTGCTTGTGTGCTCATGTGTATGTTCAGACAGCAAAGGAAATGTATATAAGGTGCATGGAGAAAAGGATCTCCTAATGGCTGCTATTTCAATCCCAGAAGGAGGACAATGTCAATTTAATGAGCTTCAACACGTGAAAATTCAGAGTTTTTCAACTTCACTGCAGCTATGACTTGTGCAGCTTCAAAATGCTTCAAAAATAATAATTAATGTGTAGATGTTATGATATGAAGAAATGGTGACTATAAAGAGCTCAGTGATGTCAACAACAGGTTTACTATCAACTGCATTATTGTATTAAATCTAACCACAAAAATATCGTTAAAATATTATTCATGTTCACATTACTCAGTCATTTCCTTAAAGGTTCAGTTAAGCAATAAATATTGTCTGTCAACCCCCCCTCCCCCTTTTTAAATCTTAGTATTGAAGCATTTTTGCAGAAACTGTTTTAAAAATTAAGATTTTAAAATCTTGCAACAATCCAACGATAAGTTTGAAATGACTGATTATTTAAAATTATGATTTTTTTTTCTGTTGGCACAAATCAAAATATTGAATGGGCACAAACATATCTGTTAGCTATCTGAATCTTTTCTTTTTCAGGGTTTACAGCTGTAGATTTGCATTGTGCATTTGATAGACAACCATTCTAGAGACCTGTTGCACATTGTCATTTAGATCTCCAGCAGCTACTCGTGTCACAGTCTTATCATGCTTTCACATTGGGAGGGTTAGGGTTCATTTAAATAGGGTAATTAAATAACATAAATAATTAATTACAAGGTGCTTTAATGGTGGCTTTGTGAGTCTTTAAGGGCCGTCTTTCAAACTTTTAAAATGCAACAGAGAAGTGTTTTCATAAAGATCCATACAACTAGATCTGCAATGCAAAAGGACGATCTGATGGTGTTTAAAATCAGGGTGATCCTGTTCAAAGTCTATTTGTTTAACTAATATAGTTAACAGGGGTTTCTGCTCTCTGATTCTGTTGCTTTCTGCATAGTTATTTTAGGTCTTTTTATGTTTAAATTGTCCCAAGTTGAGTTTTGACATGTAAGATTGTTGAAAAATGAAGATGTTGCTGTTCTGATTCTACTTATAAATAAGCTGTTTACACAGGAAGTGGCATTTAAATGTTGGATTGTTGTTCTGATGCAACTTTATGAGACCTTTTAACCCCATGTAGGTTTCAGGAATACTTTGGAATGTAGACGTTAGTGATTACTCGTAGTCTGTGAACAAAATCATGAAAAAACTAATTGTAAAAAGGCAGGGTTTTTAATATCCAGTAAATGTTTTTAAAAAGTACTCTAGTATCCACCAAAAATATCCAAAGATTAGATTCTACACGTAGATGAGTAGTAGACCTCTATATGCAGAAATGTGTCAGAACACTATTGGTAGACATGTAATAGATGAACATGACAGAAATGTCCAGTTGAAATCTACAACAGATGTGTGTTAGTCATAATAGACAGCTTGTCTATTTGCTTCTATCAGCTTAACTTGTGCCCAGTTGAAAAAAAAAGTTTATTAAAAAAACTGAGCTTAATGTTAGAGTGGACGGTGGAGGGGGAGAGCATCAGATACAATTCTACTATGGAAAGACATTGAATTATTTTATTAAAAAGCAGGAAACACTCAGTCTGAGTGAGAGCGATGCGCTTCAAAGGTTAGGAAGGCCTTACAGGAGAGAGAGAATACCAAGCTAAAGGAGAAACAATATACTATAAAGGCAACTTAGTAAACCTGCTCAGTTGTACAAAGTGTTAGAAGTTAGTAACTAACGTCAACACTTCATTTAAGCAGGTGATAGCTTTGGGCAATATTTCAGAATCGATTAATGAAAGGAGTCCAACATTCTCTACACCATTCCGCCTCCTGCTGGACATGAGCGGTCATTACAGGACACCGGTCAAGCAGCTGCAGTAACCGGCTGCATCCACTGGGGGGCGGGCAACACCGACAGTTGTCTGCAGGCAAAGATGGCGGTGCGGAAGAAAGACGGCGGCCCGAATGTTAAATATTTTGAAGCATCTGACACCGTTTCTCAGTTTGATAATGTCCGCGTCTGGTTGGGAAAGAATTACAAAAAGGTACCATGAGCTTGTTTTGTACGCATGCTCACAGAGTTCTCCTTTTCACCCTGAAACGTGGGCACTTACCCAGTGGGCAGAGGCAGTGACAAAGAGAGGAGGGAGGGTGCTGCTTCTGCTGCCGCCGCTCAGCGTCCAGCTGTTTGGTTCACCCGGGCCGGGATACAAAAGGATGCTGAGCCAACTGCTGCACCGCACGCACGCGCTTCAGGCATTCCGCTCATCCATGTGACTGTAGATAAACTACCACAAAGGCAGCGCGTGATTCTTACTCGGTGGATGGATTTTTTTAAAAAGAAAATTCATGACTTTAGCCTGCTAGCTGCTAGCTAGCTGATCGTTAGCTAACGGTGGAGCGGCGCAGATCCAGATGTTGGCTCTGAGGCACGTCTGTCTGACTCGGTGTGGAATAACAGCAGGCCGGCCTTTAGCAGCTCTGACTAAAGGAAAACCTCTCAAGCAGTGCTCATGAAATGGAATCGTGTTTTTCCAAATATTTGAATGACTTATGTGTTTAGTCAGAGCTCTTTATCATTGGTGAAAATAAAAGCACTGACATTTTCAGAGTTTACGTGAATGTCACATATCAGACATAGAGCTACGTCTACCAGAACTGCTGTGCTTTAATCTGTGGAGTTTCCTGACTTTCTCCTGTGTGTTCAGTACATCCAGGCTGAGCCTCCCACCAACAAGTCTCTGTCCAGCCTGGTGGTCCAGCTGCTGCAGTTCCAGGAGGAGGTGTTTGGCAGACATGTCAGCAATCCCCCCTTGACCAAGCTGCCGGTATTTGCTTTTTAACCCTAATCATCTTCATTCATTCCGTTATTCTCAGTTTTCTGTCCTCTAACCTGTTATTGGATGTAATTTTTTTATTTTTCTTTCTGCAGATGAAATGTTTTCTGGACTTTAAGTCTGGGGGGGCTCTGTGTCACATCCTAGCTGCTGCCTACAAATTCAAAAGCGATCAAGGATGGTAGGAGTTTCTTTCTACCTGATCTGTTGAGGATTAGTCCAGTCTTTACTGTGAAGAATTCAAAGGTTTCAAATGGATTTTGGCTGGGTTTTTGTTTCGTGTGTAACTCCAGTCTAATTTCCTGGTAGGCGCAGGTTTGACTTCCAGAATCCTTCCAGGATGGACCGAAATGTTGAGATGTTTATGACAATAGAAAAGTCTCTGGTGCAGGTGAGTTTGTTTTGGCAATCATTCGTAATAAAGCATAACCTTTTATACAATTTGCTGGGCCTGCAGATGCAAAAGTGTTTATTTCCTTATATTGCCAAATTTCGTTTATTAAAAACTGTCAATCCTGTGGCTTATGTTCATTTGGATTTAAGGCTTTGGTTCAGTTTTGAATGAAACTGGTGTTACAAATGATTTAAACCTTAATTAAAAAAAAGATCTACCGTTGTTGTTTGAATTCATGCTGAAATCCACTTTACATTATAGAGATTTGATTGTTTTTGTTTGGTGTCTTTTGAATCTGTGAATATTTGCAGAACCAGTTTGTTTAATATTGAAAGAGCCACTCTGATGAAAATTGTGTTTTTAACATGTTGTAGCATTTCTGTCATTATGGAGGCCATATACAAAGAAAATTCAGATTAAAGTGGCAATTCTTAGCATTTCTTTATTCAAAGCTTTGTCAGTCAGGAAAAGACAAAGCAATGCTGTTTGAAAAAGATCGTATTTGAGATGTAGAAAATATGCTGGGCGGGCCACAAGCTCCCTGCTCTGCTCCATCCTGTGCATCCACTTGAAGACAAATAGCTCCATGTACGTCTTTGTTTTCCTCGTCTGAACTGGAATCTGGTTCAAAACTGTACGGCTGGATAACTCTAATATTGTTCACCATTTTTATTACTATTATGATTTATTACACCCAGCTAATGTTAAGTTGGGGTTATGAGGGGCTGTAAGCTAGCGAGAGAGTGTAAATAATGGGATAGTGGGAGCTGCCTTACTCCTCACCGACAGTTCCACTCACCACTGCTCTGCAGAAACTACCAGTATGTCCTAGAAAACACAGGTTTTTTGAGTTTGCCGAAAACGACATAATCTTAATTGAAATTCCACTGGAAATGTTTTTACAATAGATGAAAAACGATCAGAATGGGACTTTAATAACAAAATCTTGGTGAACTGACATTAGTCGTCCAACCCAATGACTCCAGGATTTGTCTTCATTTGCAGAAGCAGAGATGTTCTGCTGAGAGAATAACCTGTACAGATTCATTTGTATTTTAATGGTCATGTGTTTCTTTAATGTAATCCGATGCATTCCTTTTAGAACAACTGTCTGTCACGACCGGTCATCTACCTGAGCTCTGACATCGATCCAAAGCTGCTAGGGAAACTGAAAGACATCATCAAAAGGCATCAGGTGTGTTTGATATGCGTATGTTATTCCACACATCTTAAATATGTGTCTCTACATTTTTAGGGCTCCTTAGCATGCATGTTTTTATACTTGAGAATACATATGATTTACACTCTTTTCCTGGCTTGCAGGGCTCCGTGACTGAGGACAAATCATCCAGCTCGCATATTGTGGTTCCTATCCCTGCCAGTCTAGAAGAAGGTGAAGACTTGGAACTGGACTGCTAATTTTCTCTGTTAACACTCCATGCTAACTCCAAACTTTGTTTTGTTTGTTTTTCCAGAGGAATGGGTGCGTCCTGTGATGAAGCGAGATAAACAAGTTCTCCTCCACTGGGGATATTTTCCAGACAGGTTTGTTTAATGTTGACGCTCATGAGCTTTCAGAGACACAGCACCTCAGTGAATGCATCAAACAATTCCTCTCATTAATACATTTGAAGTTAATCAGAGCTGGCATAAGCCTCAGTTATGAAGCAGATTCATGTTAACTCCATCAAAGATTACTCTAAATTGTCACATCTTGTTTAATTCGCAGCATTGATCTGATTTTGTAATAATTGCAGTTTGTCTTATACAGAAAGTCAGACAGTTTATCACATTGGTTTCATTGTGTAAACCTTCCTGTGTTCACACAAGTATGACTGGATGTTCCTCCTCTCACTGTGCAGTTATGACACCTGGATTCCAGCCAGTGAAATTGAGGCTGCAGTGGAGGATCCTCCAAGCCCAGAGAAGCCAAGGAAGGTATTTTGTATCGTTTTAGTTCTTCATCTCCTTTAGAATGTCTTCATAAATAATCTTTATTTGTGCAGAATGTGAAGTGTTTTTGGAAATGCAATCATCTTTGTCCCGTTACATACTTTACATACATACCTTTTTTTCATAACTGCAGCTATACCTTGATTTAAATGTGACATTATGATTCCCCTTTTCGCCGAGCGAGCCACCAGAAAGTTCAACACTTTCATCTGTAACAGATATAAACCAAAAATACAAAAGTTTTCACCGGCAGTGGTACATCTGGCTCCCTTCAAAATCAAAATAAAATTGTAAAATGGATGCTTTTCCACTATAGTCTTCCGTGTTCTACCTGCATCTGTTACCTAGCCAAAAGAAACTTCCCGCTCTGAGAAAATGCACAGAACTTAAGATGAACAAAAACACAGACACAAAACTAGCTAACTAACTAACAATGATAAATAACCCACAAATTATAATAAGATAACAAGACGTTCATCAAAACGTGACCTCCCCTCTGCAGCTCTCTTGAAGAGGGCGGGGTTGTAATCTCCTAGCATAACACTAGCGGGAACCGTGCGCACATCTGGTTTTTCAAAATAAAATGGCAAAAACAACAGGAACATCACATGTGGAAACAGTCTGGTCATTTTACTGAATTTGTAAGCCTAGGTTCACACAGCCTCGGTGTGCGCTTCAATTGGCGCCCCTGTGTACCTATGGTGGAAAACACATCAGGCGCAGAAGTGCCGCGGAAAGCCGTGGATGCGCTGTGTCGTGCAGCGCAACATTTCAGCGTCTGGGGCGGGGTTGGATGTAAAAAAAAAAACAATCAACAAGAAAGAGGAGAGAGCAGTTGGCAACAGGATATTTGTCAGCATGCGGTCGTCCGGTTCCCTCTCTGACCACCTGAGGGAGCCATCACTAGAATACAAACAGCCTCTGTTCCTCTGAACACTGCAACTCCCAGCATGCATTGGACCTCTGCCCTCTTGTCTGCACCAGCTGCTTCTCATCAGCTCATCACCACCACTGCATATATGCCAGTTCACCTCTCTGTTCCATGTGTAGTCTTGAACCTCTTAGTGACTGTTCAGTCTAAGCGTTCCATGTTCCTGTTTGCCTGGGTTTTGATCTTTGCCTGTCTTTTCGCCTCCCGCCTTGCTCCTTGTGTTGACCCTTGCCTGGATTATGACCTCGCCATGTCTTGCCCTTGTAAAATAAAATGTTTGCTTATGGATCCACACGCATCAGCCTCGTCCTTACAATATTAGGATAGGATATTAACTTACCCATGATGCAAAAAAAAAACGTCGACTGTCGCAGAAAAACACACAGACACAAATACAGGCACACACACAGATCAACGTGGAGGGCAGTCTACAGAGCAGGGGGGCTTGTAAAAACACCATCAATGAGAGAGAGGCAGAGAGCAGTTGGCAACAAGTCAGGATGGACATGTCAAATTAATTGTACAAGTGGAGAAGTACAGGCAGTTGAACCATCCCCAGCACGTTCTACAAGGTCTACAATGTTTTAAATAACCACAGCTGAGCGGAAGCGCCCTTTGACCGTCGTGGAAAAATATGTTTCTGGTGTGATTTGCAAGTGAAAGCGAAGAGCGGGCACACTCCATTACGCAGCGCTTCCGCATGCAGTGTGAACCCAGGCTAAGTATGAGTCTCATGGATCACATCCAGTACAATGTAGATGGTTGACTCCAATTTATCTGCAAGTTTCTTTTTGCCTCGTTCCTTCTTGTTGGCAAGCACTACTTTGTTCTCCTATGTCAGTGGTGGAGCCTTTCACCTTCCTGTGATACAGCAGCGTTTGTCTGTGTTTTTCCTTGGCTGCATGCTCTTGAGCAACCCCCACTGCATCCTTATGATTAGAGAGAAGTGACTCAACATACTTATCATAGCTTGTCACAGTGGAGTCATGAAGGATAGAATGGAACATGACATAAACAGGTAAATGCGGGTTGCGTCCAAACATGAGGTAGAAAGGGGAAAGCCTGTTGTCTCATGGACAGTACAGTTGTACACAAAGGACAGGATCTGTAACTTATGAGGCCAGTCAGCCTTTGCTCCAGGAGGTAAGGCACGAATCATCCAGCCAAGAGTACGACTTAGTCGCTCGGCTGAACCGTTTCCCATGGTATGGCGTAGTGCGGGACTTCTTGACACCTGAAACCTTTAGCAGTTCCTTGATCAAATGGCTCTCAAAGCTTGGTCCTTGATCACTGTGGATCATTTCAGGGAATCCAAAAACACAAAAGTATTTGTTCCAAAGAACATTTGCAACTTGTTTGGCTGTCTGGTCTTTACAGGGGAAGGCCTGTGCCATTCTCGTAAAATGGTCTGTTACAACTAGCACATCTACAGACCAGAAATCAATACAAACAAGCTCAAGTGGTCTGGATGTGACAATGCTGTAGAGCTCTACCTTTAGGGTCAGCTGTCTTACTGACCACGCAATGCTGACATTGGCAAACATAATTTCGCACATCCCTTTCAAGTGTCAACCAGAAGAACCGCTGTCAGGTTAAACTTAGGGTACGAGATTGGCCCTTGTGGCCAGCTTCATAATGCACACCCACAAAGGACCTCAGCTATGAGTGAACCAGGAACTACAAACTGGTGGCGCTTTGATAATGTCATGTTAGCCTTAGAAACCCTGTACAGGAGACCATTGCACACCTTGAGCCTATCCCAGTGCTTCAATTATATGGTCACAGAAATTAGCTCTTTAGCTCGCTCTCTTCTGGTGGGTCTCCCATTCCTTTCAACATAGAACAAAACACATAAAAAGATCATGTCCTTCAGCTATCTGTCATGCAAGTCTTGGTCAGTGTGAGCTGGTAAGGTCTCTAAGCTAGGAGTCACAAGTTGGGACAGAGAGTGGAAAGCAGCAAAGGCCCGGGCTCTAGGGCCTGCCTTCCAACAGACATGGGACTGCAAAACAGCAGATACTTCATCCAATTGTAAAACCCGGAGTGCTTTAACAGAGGGTTGGATAGAGACTGCTGAACATTAAACTGCACTCGGTCACAACCACTGGAAGTACGAAAAGCTTGTTGGACAGAAGCACCTGACATATCTTGAACTACATTGAGAAGCTCCTGGTGGCTCAACAACCAATCTGTGGCTCATAGGGTTATTGACAAAGGGGATGCGACTGAAGGCATCAGCCACTATGTTCTGTTGGTCTGGAACATATTTAATATCAAAGTCATAGCTTGCCAGCTTGGCCATCCAATGTTGTTCGCAACAGTCAAGCTTCGGTTTATGTCAGAATGTGAGTCAGAGGGTTGTTGTTCATCCAGACTGAGAACTTGTGACCTTTCAGCCAATGACTGAACTTGTCACATAAAGCCAGTTTCATAGCTAAAAACTCCAGTCTGTGTGCTGAGTAGTTTTTCTGAGACGGAGTTAGTGACTTGCTAACAAAGGCTAAGGAGCTAGCACATGACGTTCCTTCTTTGATCTGTGACAAAAATGCGCCTATGCCATTTACAGTGGCATCAGTAACAACGTACAAAGGGGCAAGAGAAGGGTGGGCTAGAATTATTGCATTTAGTAGGCTTTATCAGCATGTAAAAAGCCTGGATGTAATCAATAGTCCAGTTGGAAGAAGACAGTTTTCTGCACTGTAGTCTGGCTCTATTATTCTGAGTTTTCCTTTTCCCAAATTGTTGCCACGTAGCCTGCTTAACACCATTTCAATGTATTCATACAGGTCCATTCAGAGTGGTGAAAGCCGAGTACTTCCTGTCATCTTTATAGAGTGGCATGTTATAAAAACCAGATGTGAAATCCATGGTGCTGAAAAGACATTTCCCTCCAAGTGACGCCAGGCAGTCTGCCTGATGGGGAAGTGGGTGAGCATCCTTTAAAGTCCTTTTGTTCAGCCACCCGAAATCAGTGCAAATGCGGAGCTCCCCATTTTCCACACAAGAACCAATCGTGATGCATACTTACTAGTCGATTTTCTGATGATCTCCTTTTCTTCAATTTCTGACAATACCTGACAATAATTTTTGGTACTAATTCAGTGGCACATGACGGTATTGAAGCCTAAAAGGTCTGCTGTCTGACAAATGAATTAGCTTCACCATAATCCAGATGGTGAGGTGAGAAGACATCATGGTACCGCAGCACTAGATATGTGAGTCTTTATTTATATTCATCTGACACTTCACAAGAGTTCACATTTAGAGCAGAGTCCCAATGATCTAAGCTGTTCGTCAGCATGCTCATTGTCAATTGCAGATGGCACAGATGAACCTGTGCAACAGGACAGCTGCGTCACACTCTTGTCAGCAGCTAACACATCAGCCAACTTGGCATTGCGCCTGATCAGCCCTGGCTTATCAGAGGTATTTATCAGCTTTGGCGGAACCCATTTATCACCCCACAATGATGTCACAACTTTACCAACCAAGATACTTCTGGACTCTGAGGGCAAGGAAGTGGGCTGGGTCAGCACAGTAGCTCCCAAGGACACAGGAGCATTCTTTGGCATCATACCCCAAAGAACATACTCGCGGCCAGGTTCAATGCAGCTGAATTCCATCTTACAATCTCGATTTTGTCTGGGACAGCATCACCTTGCCATGGGTTTAGGCCAGAGAGCATAGACCCAGCATAGGCGCAATGACCCAGAGTCTGTGCAGTTCCTCCACAGACTCTGGGTCGTTAGAAGAACCAGAACTGGACACTGTCTGCCAATAGGAATCACATTTATTAGACTGTTGCAAAATGTGCTTTATGACATTAGCTCTAAGAATGATGTTGAAGAATCATGTTGACCCTGGACCACGAGCATGGAGACTAACATTTGACATCGAGTTCCATGTCCAGCTCAAAAGCACATTTAGGTTTTATACAAAGACCACTGTAACCGATCAGAACCACATCCACATCACACTGTCTGTCATCATCAAGAACACAAAACTCTCTCAGTCTCTAAACTGTACTCTCATAAATGCTGCATGCCATAGAACCACTATCCAGCATTCCACCAAACTTCACTAAACCACTAATAGTCACAGGTGTGTAGAGGAGGCTGTCACCACTACCTATTTTGTGGATGTTTTGGTACACAACAGTTTCATGACTGGGATCTGCCTCCAGTGCAGAGGAGTAGTTAGATTCAGCATCAAGCAATATTGTCAAAATAGGAGTATAATCAAAGACCCATACTGCATACCTCCAAATACAGGTCACTCAGTTTCCTGAGGCTGGGAAGGCGAAGACTTGGGAGTAACAAGGGGACATTGTGGTTTAGTGTGGCCTGGAGCAAAACATTCAAAACAAAGTCTGTCAGGCATGCTGTGAGAAACTGTGGAGTGATCCTTATTTCTGCACACCTTACAGCTTGGCTCTTTAGAGTGTCTCTGGTGGTAATTGGGGGATCCCTTGTGTTCAGCAGCATGCGTGCTATGAAGCTGCACTCTTGTCATCGCTTCCTTAAACATCTCAACGATAGGATTCAGAAGCCTCTCCACTGATTGCTGCAGGTTTTGAGCCACCACACTTTGAGTAGGTGGAGTGTGCTGAGACTCATCTTGATTTTGAAGGTTGTCTTAACTATGTGAAGCATGCAAATTGACAGCAAGGGGGGAAGAGTGACTGCTTACTTTGCGGGTTTACTTGAGAACCTGTTCTTTCATTAACTGTGGAGTTGGCTTTCCTTGGGCAAGTGTTGTGTGAACTTTAAGCTGAGTTGCACTGGAGCTCCGGTTCTTTGCTCTCACTTCTCTCTGATGAGTGTCGATCCTGAGCTGCTCTAAATATAAATACATTTTCCGGTAACAGACATTCAAATAACAGACAAAAACAACATGTTAAATACTCCACAAATTATATTAGGATTACAAGACGTTCATCAAAACGTGACTTACCCTCTGCAACTCTCTTTGCTCTGAGAGTTTTTTCACCACCCCACAGGGGTTGTAGTCACCTAGCATAACACTAGTGGCTACATCAACACATCCGGTTTTTCAAAATAAAATGACAAAAACGATAAAATTCACACAACAACAGAAAAACCTGAAAACTGAAATAAAATTGTAGCCAAAACATTTTTAACTCTGTTACACGTCCACCAAGTCCTCCGCAGCTCATATGGGTGTATTTCCACCCGGCGTACAAGTCCTGATGCCATGCCTCCTGCATGCAGCAACTGACGCCAATCTGTGTGGGAGGAATGCTCTGAGTTCTGGCGGTGCACCAAGAGATGAGACCCAAGCAGACAGCTCTCGGTCCACCAACGTCACACCAATCCGGCGCCTGGACGGTGGACAGTCAGCTGAGCCACAGCGGGAGCCCAACTCAGCCCCGACTTACAGTAGTGGCGATGCCCAAACAGAGAACATTATGCTGCACACACACCAGACTTGGCTGGGGTGTCAAATTTGAGTCTGCCGCCTCTCTTTTGACACTTTTCAAATTTACTGCGCCTAGATGCCCTGGCTGTGGAGCAACCATCGACAAACTTCATTCGTTGATCACATCATGGAAAACATGGATGATGTTGAGCGAGGAGCTTGTGTTAATATGTTTTGGAGTGCTCTACAGAGGCTCCGGCAAGCACGTCACTGTGTCTGGGTTCACCAGAGTCTCTCCTGCAGTGTCCTGCACTCCTGCAGCAGAGCTGCACCTGACAGCCATTTTAAACGGTACTACTGTCTGTGGCCCAGTTGAGCATTAACCCGAGAGAGGAAAAATAAAAATAAAACTGGGTGAGCTTTTTATTATTAACTCAATGAAAATAAGAAAAACATCATAACCCAATGGAACTGGTATTACCCCTGCTACAACGACACCCGCGGTGGTTCTCCACAGCAGCTTTTCACTGCGGATCTCCGCGGGCCAGAATAGTGCGGATAGCTTGCAGCTATCGGGAATTCCACTGGCAGAGCCAGGCAGGAGAGTGTCTCGCTAGCTCCGCCCTCCCGTCAGGACGGCGATCATTTTCTCTACTGGACTTTGTGCGGCGGATCATGCTATGCTGTGGCTGGCTAGCATAGCCAAGCTCTTTCGCTTCAGCTCCATGGGCTCTGTGACGGGTTGGTGACCTGTCCAGGGTGTATCCTGCATTCACCCAACAGTAACTGGACAGACTCCAGCAACCCCGCAGCCCCAGCGAGTTAAATAAATGGATGGAAGTTTAGGACGAAAAATCCTCGCATCATGAGACCATATTAAATTAATTTTCTATTCTTTGATCTAGTCACTGAAAATGTCACATGATTAAAATCCCATCTTTCATTGACTTAATATTGACACTGGCCGCCTCCGCTGTGCGAATTGCGTTTAGTGTGAATACACCTTAGACTCAGAGGCGTCAAACAACAGCGCCAGGTACCACCTAAGGCAGTGGCCCCAAACAAAACAGCGACACGTAAATATAAATGTAGATTAACACAAATAAACAACACACAAACACTTATACTTGGTCCCGCAGCCTGGGAGGATGACTCTCGGGTTTTGGGGGCCCGTGTGGTGGTCCTGCGGGCCCTGGTCTGGTGCTTGGCCGGACTTCTAGGCGGACGGATCTCCTCCTATGGCCCCACAGTACGGGTGTGGGGGGGCCTGGTCGCCGCTGCTGCTTCGGCGGGGGTCTTGGTGTGGGGATGGCTGTGAATTCTCTCTCCTTTTTTTTAACATTCCATCATCCACTTCAGCTTAACATTCACCCGAGCACAGGGGTCGGCTCACCTTTGCATAGTTAGTTTACGTGACAGAATGAAACACTTTACAATTGTTGGTTTGTATGTCATATGTGTGTCTGTTCCTTGTGAATAACTGGAACCGATTGGATAACAAAGCACTGATGCTTTGTTAACACTGTAAAGTAAACAAGACCAATAGATGTGTAATCATATACTGACATGCTTACACAACAAACATTTCAGCATATTTATATTGAACCTTTCTGCAAAAATTGAATGAGTTAAAAAAATTAACATCCCCAAATTATTTATGGGGACTTAAGAATATTTTCTTAATGTTTAATACTGTATAGTATAGATTATTGTAAATAAAAAATAAAATAATATAAGCCTCCCTAAGTAATCACCCCACCCCCACCCCCCCACCCCAAATGAGCCTAATGACACCACTATTTAGAAGTTAACTGTAAGAGCAACTATTAGAAGATGGAACACATACAAGACCACTAATGGTCCCCCTCAAATTGGAGCTCCACACAATATCTCACCCACAAATCACACAGGGGGACTTAATGAAAGACCTGCAGAGAGCTGGGACCAAAGTAATAAAGGCTATCATCAGTAACACGCTACGCCACCAGGGGCTCAAATCCTGCAGTGTCAGACATGTCCCCCTGCTAAAGCCAGTACACGTGCAGGCCCAAGACGGCCCAAGTTTGCTAGAGAGAATTTGGATGATCCAAAAGAGAGTTGGGAGAACGCCGTATAATGAGATGAGACCACGGCCGAATCCAAATTCTTTCCCTACCCCTCCAATTGTAGGGGCATTTGAAGTGAGAGGGTCATCTGGAATTGTTTTTTTAAGGGCTAACCCTGTGTATGCCTCTGTATGCCGCGGAGGAGAAGCTCATCACATGGGTGCGCTCTGAAGCACAGAAGTTTACATTTAAATGTATATAATGACTTTTTGTTTTAGCATGGCCTTTTTAAATTTATAAAACCAATGTTGTCATGTTTTTCTGAGCGCTGGCAGCTCCGTGCTAACGTAGCTGACCGGCGACTATTGATGATGTCATCGAGTGGGAGTGTCGTTCAAGTTTGAAGACACTATTTTTCCCTAACTCTCAGTTTGCAGTGCTGGGGGTAATGAATTACAAATTGATGAATTACTGTAATTAAATTACTTTTGTCAGTAACGGAGTAAGTTAATGAATTACAGTTCAAATTGAGGTAATTAATTACAATTATTGGACTACAGAAACCCTTGTTACTTCATTACTTTGGTTTTGTAGACTCTGACATTTCCTCTTGGTTAAATGCAACAAAACTGAAATTAATTTTAAAAAGATTTTTTAAAAACGAAGCAACTGACGCATGTGCATGCAGAGTTGGGGAGTAGGGCTGTGCGATAAAACGATAGCTATCGATATCGCAGTAGTACTTTTTCTCGATAGTAAAATTAGTCTACCAGGATAGACTTTTACTTTGAAGGGTCTGAAATTAACACTCGCCAATCCCAAGCATTTTCTCCTCTTTGGCGAGTCAAAGTTAGAGGGTTAGCCACCACATGGAGAGTAAATGTTTGATGCACATGAGTGACCCAACTAAACGCCACAAAAAAAGGGAACACTGTACATTCTTCTTGGTCTTCTTAACACTGACTGAAGACACAGGCGCGACTGCAAAAACAACAAGTTCAGTATCAGCTGTCTGATTAAAAAAAAAGGCCAATACCAGTAGGTGTCAAAATACCCAATATTGGCGCTGATGCCAGTATTGATATTGTATGGGTCGACCCCTATAACTTACCCAACACTGTCAGTTTGGATGGCTATATGTAGAGATATGGAGAATGGTGGGATCTTCCAGCAGGACAATGATCCCAAACACATCTCCTAGACAACCAATGAGTTCCTACATGAAAAGCATTTCAAGGTCCTGGAGTGGACTAATCAGTCTGTGGAATTCAACCCCATAGAAAATCCAGCAACAGCCCCAAGACATTAATCCTTTAGAGGAGATCTGTATGGAGGAATGGACCAAAGCAGCAGCTACAGTGTGTGAAAATGTTTGACCTCTGTCATCGCCAGCAGAGTTTATTACAAAGTAATCAAATGAAATGTTGTTGTTGACCAAATAATTGATTTCCACCATAATTGTCAAAAGCAATTCTTTTAAAACTAGAAAATGGGATTTTCTGGATTTTTTTTTCTAATTTTATCGCAAATATGATGAAAATTCCAGACTTGTCTCATGTTTTTAGTGTAAAAACTTACATCAGTATACAGGAGAGTATAGCTTGTGGGTGACTGAGTACTCTTTAGCTCCACTGTATGCGCAAGAAGAGCGCTTGTAACTTGATTGGACAAAATATTAATAATAATTAATATTATGGCTGTAATGCAGACAAGGTGCACGCAGACAATACTTCCATTTCCTGTTTGTCAGGTTCACGCAAAGTGGATTTTAGATTTGGACCAGTACAACGAGTGGATGAATGAGGAGGACTATGAGGTGGGAGAGAGCTGTCCTAAGAGGAAGAGGATCTCTGCCAAGACCCTGACTGATGAGGTCACCACACCTGATGAGCGGAGAGACAAGAAACCAAGCAGCGCCAAGAAGAGAAAACGCTCTCCGTCGCCTTCCCCCACCCCTCCACCCCAAGAGAGCAAAAAGAAGAACACCAAAAAAGGGTACGCAGTCATAACCCGATGCATGAAGCCACTTCCCTCTGATATAGGATGTTTTTTTTAGAACAAGGATGGATGTTGACAGAATAAAGGTATTTGGTAAAGCCGGTCTTCAGCCACTGTCCTTATCCTCCTTCGTATTTACTCTCCTCCAATTCTTATATCAAAAAGTATTCTCCAGCTCTGACCCAGCGGGCACCTTGATGTTGGCTTGATGTCAAAATTGAGTTAATATTTGATCCAATAAGTGGAAAATGTTATTTTAACTTTTATTTTCATACCATTGTTTTACTGTGGGAAATACATGAACAGTAAAAAATCAATCTCACATAAAAAAAAACAAAATTAAGAATGCTGTGTAATACTGTTGATGTTCATTTGATATCAATTCAATGGCTACATGTTAAACATCAAACTGACATCAATTTAAGATCAAATTGACTTCCATGCTTCATCTGTTTGTGAAGGATTTAGGTTTAATTAAATCTCAGCTTGTGGCTTAAAATTATATTTGATGTTTTTTTAATTCAAACTGAATTAGAATAAACCCTATAATTCAATGCTGGAGCCTATCCCAGCAGTCGCAGCAGTGAGTCTAGAAATATCCCAGATGTACCCAGAGGACAATTGATGTTGAAGTGAGGTCAAATCAACAACAAAGCTCAACATCAAATTGAGGTAAAAACTAGTTTAATGTACAAATCAAACTGATATCAAAACTTTATCATCAGTTCGACATCATGAGATTTACCACTTTTGATGTCAGGAGAATTTTAAATTTGGACCAATAAATTAATCAAACTAATAACAGGTATAAAACATACAATAAATGGTTTATTGGAATACTAAAAAAAAAATCATTTGTTGGGTGAACATATAAACATTTTGGAAAGTATTTCCATCTAAATCAAATGTGTTAATAAAGCAATAAACATTTGTGTTAGGAGATCTGAATGTAATCATGCTGGTGTAACATAATTTATGAATGTTTCTGTAACAGGATGATCAAGGTGCAGTTTAACTAGATTTGTAGAAGTTATGATAACAAATCTACATATGTATGTGTTGGTAGACCAACAACTCCATACACCAAGTCTAAACGAGGCCAGAGAGAGGAGGAACAGGAGGATCTGTCAAAGGACCTGGATGAAACATCACCTGTTCCACCGTCTGAAGAGGGGAATGCAGCAAAGACAAGTATGCACAGTTACAGCCACGTTCATTTTGATGGAACTGTAAAAACACCCTTCACTGTTCCCTCTGACAACTGTCCACTTGGTCACTGTCGATAAAACATAAACAAAGGGAGGGATTGTCACCTTCTTGGTTGCTTAAACTTAAAAGTAAATAAATGTGAAGCTTGTGGCAGCTACGTTTGTGATATAGTTAGTGAAACTGACAGAACTTTACTGAATGGATGTCCCTGTTTAAATGGCCGATGATTGTTTACATTATTTATTTGAAGATGCCCTGGATTGTTCTACTCCAGACTCGTTTACTTACTGCAAACCTTTTGTTTCTGTACAGACAACACCAAGAAAGACTCTGATTCCACTCCGGTTAAAGGAGGAACTGACATGGGTGAGTCAAGTAAAGAAAGCAGATGCATTCATCCAACTGCTGTTTCATTTTTTCTTACTGTTTGTCTGTTGAATGGAACAGATGAGCAAGAAGACGAGTCCATGGAAACAACAGGAAAGGTATTGTAACCTCCAGCAGCACAGCTTTGAGAATATGGATACAAACATTCAGGAAAGATCAGCTCAGATGTTCTTGTTCCATCAGGAAGAGGAGGAAGGCTCTCCAAGTGTGAAGGGGGAACCAGTGAAGAGCTCAGATCTTCACGAGGACAATGTGACGGAACAAACCCACCACATCATCATACCGAGCTATGCCGCCTGGTTTGACTACAACAGGTACGAATTACACTTTTCTAGCAGGAATTGATCGTCAAGATCATACTCAGTATATCTTTATAATTTTGCAAGAAAAATGAGTTGAACACATTTCTGATTCCGTGTTGAGTGTTTTCTTACTGACACTCACCCAAAGATCCATAAACTCTCTGCTGCAGTGTTCACGCCATCGAGCGTAGAGCCCTTCCAGAGTTTTTCAATGGGAAGAACAAATCCAAAACTCCTGAGATGTAAGTCCTGCATAGGTACTTAAATCAAGTAACAGATTACTTTTTTCTTGTCACTGATTGTATTGACACACTGTGTCGTTTTGAATGATCTCCATTTTTCTCCTCTGTCTTGTTCTGTCAGTTATCTGGCATACAGAAACTTCATGATTGACACCTACAGACTAAACCCTCAGGAGTATCTGACCTCCACTGCCTGCCGTAGGAATTTGGCGGGAGATGTGTGTGCCATCATGAGGTAAGGGCAGGATTTGTACATATTTGGTCTCACATTTAGCAGGAAACGGACTGTCCAGGCCCGGCCCTGCGCTGCATGGTGCCCTAGGCGGAAAAGTATTTCTGCACCATTGTCGTTTTGCGCCCCCTCCAGCAGATATTGCCCTAGGCAGCCGCCTAGGCCCTATGCCCAGGGCCGGCCCTGAAACTCAGTACCTCTTTGTTTTTTTTTGCTCCACAGAGTCCATGCGTTTTTGGAACAATGGGGGCTGATCAACTACCAAGTCGACTCGGAAAGTCGTCCCACGCCAATGGGCCCCCCACCCACTTCTCACTTCCATGTCCTGGCGGACACCCCCTCCAGTTTAGTTCCACTGCAGCCCAAGACATCCCAGGTGTGTGTGCGCTCAGATGTGCTCATGCAAATGAAACCGGACTGTGATTGATATTTTTTCTTCGGTCCCGGTTTTCCTGCAGACTCCTGCTTCCCAGCCAATGATCTCTTTTCCTGATAAAATGAAGGAGAAGCCAACAGACCTGCAGAACTTTGGGCTGCGGACTGACATGTACAGTAGGAAGACTGGCTCTGCAAAGGTAACAAAGCAGTTACTACAATCCCTCATGGAATCCTTGCATTATTAATCAATGTTGACATCACATGTTTGTGTGCAGAACAAGAGTGCAGCGAGTTCCTTGAGGGAGTGGACAGAGCAAGAAACGCTGCTACTCCTTGAGGTTTGGCATGTCTTCAGTTTATTGTTTTCGCTGTTATTTCCTGTTTTTCTCATTTGAAATGTGAAACATTGTGTGATGACTCTTGTAAAACAACTGAGCTGGCGCTAAATCCCGCCCTCCTTTCTATCAGGGTTTGGAGATGTACAAGGACGACTGGAACAAAGTGTCTGAACACGTGGGCAGTCGTACACAGGACGAGTGCATTTTGCACTTCCTGCGGCTGCCCATTGAAGATCCGTACTTGGAAGACAGCTCCTCATCAATGGGCCCTCTGGCCTACCAGCCGGTGCCCTTCAGCCAAGCAGGAAACCCTGTCATGAGCACCGTGGCCTTCCTCGCCTCTGTCGTTGACCCACGTGTGGCGTCTGCTGCCGCCAAGTCTGCTCTCGGTGACGCATCCGCTCCACAGACGCCAGTGATGGTTGTCTAATATTATTCTCCACATTAACACGCATGAACTTTCTCAATTTCAGAGGAATTCTCTCGAATGAAGGAGGAAGTTCCTGCTGCGCTCGTTGAGGCCCACGTGCGGCGGGTGGAGGAAGCAGCGAGGGTCAGCGGCCGACAGGATCCGCTCTATGGTTTGGAGGGTAGCGGCATCGCAGGAACTGGCTTGGAAGAAGGAGACCGGCCTGGTAGGATTGTGTCTACTGAAATCAAACTGAACAACACAGAAACACTTGGAGCCTGTAGACACTTAACTGCTGAACTCGTCTTCTCCTCAGAAGAAAGCAGCGATGAAAGCAAAAACGACAACCAACCAAGTGAAGAGAAGAAAGAGGACAAAGTATGTAGCATACTTCAAAAAGTGATGGAATAAAATAACATTTGGGAGGCTTATCTCAATCTGGGTTGTTTCTCAACACAGGACAGCAAAGAAGGAACGATGGTGGAGGAGGAGAAGCATACAGAGAACGAGAAGAAGGAAGAGGAGAAAGGAAGAGAAGCTGAAGGAGACAGGGAAGGAGACAAGACGGAGGCGGAAATTGGTGTGAAACCAGTTTCACAAACTAGTTGGAGTTTTTCTCCAAGTTAAAAAATAATTTGTTTTTCTTCCAGGCAATGGGGAGAAGGAAAAAGACAGAAAAGAGGAAACAGAAGAGGGACAACGAGAAGGAGAAAGTGAAGGAGAAAGAAAGGCAAAAGTGGAACGGGATGGAGGAGAAGGGAACCTGGCGACTGCTGCTGCTTCTGCTTTAGCGGCTGCCGCGGTCAAAGCCAAGGTGAAGTGAACTTTGTCATTTCTTCAGCTTCTTCTTCTGCAACCTCTGATTCTTATTCACTTATTTTCCAGCATTTAGCTGCAGTTGAAGAGAGGAAGATCAAATCCCTGGTGGCTCTGCTGGTGGAGACCCAGATGAAGAAGCTTGAGATTAAACTACGACATTTTGAAGAACTGGAAACAATTATGGACAGAGAGAGGGAGGCTGTGAGTCAGACGGACAGAGGACCAGCTCACTGAAGGAAGCCAGGTCTCAGTGTGTTTTTCATGTGTTGCAGCTGGAGTACCAACGGCAGCAGCTGCTCGCCGATCGTCAGTCCTTCCACATGGAGCAGCTGAAGTACGCAGAAATGAGAGCGCGCCAGCAGCACTTCCAGCAGATTCAGCACCAGCAGCACAGCCAAGCTGGGGGGGGGGGGCACACCAACCAGGCTGCCCCAGGACAGCCTTCACAAAACGTGACTTCAAGTCAGCAAGCTTCCAGCACACCAGCACCACCGGCGGCCCCTAGCCCCGCACCACCAGCATCTGCAACTCCAGCTCCTGAGTCCCAACCACATCCAGGGGCCCACACCTCTCCGCCATGCCCACCTGGTCAGGTCCCAGCAGCTCACTCCAGTTCCAGCACTACACCTGCACTCAACGGTGAGTTCAGAATGAAAGCAGTGCAAGGAGGCTTTAAGCCTTTACAAATGAGTGTTCACTGTGTCCCATTATGATTACATCATAACCAAGCTCCAACAGGACAGGCTTCCAAGTTTAAACTAAAGGCCAAATCATTCTTTGGTTATGAAAGTGACGTGGCCTGGGTTTGAAAAAATGTCTATTCAAATTGACTATATTGGAATATATTCTAAATAAGCTCCAGCTAATTTTTAAGTCCATAAATCAATCATCTTTTAAAGAAGTCTTTGGGTATTTTATGTACTTTATGTGCGATCAACATTGTCAAGAAGATGCAGTTGCACCTTTTTAGTGAAAGGGACTAGTTTTATGAAGAAAACTTTTCAAAACCCAACAAAATTAGTTGGAAAAAGAACATTTGACAAAAAGGTTTTATTTAATTGCATTGTTTTAAATGAATCAGCTAGAATTGAATCTTTCTTTTGGCTGTGATGGCTGGCTCTGTAAAGGGCTTTGTCGTGGTGACATGTGTAAACAGGCAGCTGCTAAAAGGTCTTTTAGATAAAGAGTCAAAACCTTTTGACCATATACAGCCACAGAACTGAAATGAGAGGCCTCTTCCCCTTTGCGTTCCAAACAGGAAGTACACGATGGTTCCAAGAAACCCAAATCCCGTAGACTTCTATAGAGAAATAAACAGCTATCCCTCAGTCATTGTATTGGTCAGAATACCCATTCCTGCTCTGATGCCTTCTTTAAGATGTTCTTGATAATCCTATTTTTTCAGCATTTTTTGCTGTATTGCATGCTGTTCAATCACATGTCTCAATTAAAGTAAGTGGTCTTGCGTAGAGCATTCGAAGGGTTTGATTGACAGATTCTCCTCAGCTTGCTTTCAGTGGAAGGGCTGTGGTCTTCTAACATGCATTACTTACCCGAGGAATGTAGACTCAGAACCACTCGGACCACTCACTGCTTACGCACAATTTTGGTTCGGACTCTTTCAAGATTTGTAAACGTAGAAGCCGTTTTGAATTTGTAGTTAGTTTGAGACTATTTTCTCTCCATACACTTTGATGACAGACTGCAATGGCGGTAATGTAATAGTAGACAAAAGACGGATCTGTCACACGGCTTTCATATTCATTACAGAATGTACAAAGAAGCCGGCCGGTATGGTAACAAAGTCCATTCTAAATGGTCAGGACTCCTCTCTGAAATGTTCTGCTTGACTGTTTCTTCTTCTTCAGAACCAAGTGCTCCTGTTTCTGGGGAGACACTTCACCCTCCAGCTCCGGTTCCTCCTCCACAGTGAGAATCTAAAAGACTCCCCACCTCAAATTCTGCCTGCATCATCTGAGATGAAGAAGTTTGCCATTTAGGAAGACAGAGAGCATCTTACCTTTTCATTTGTGATGGGAGAAGAAAAACGCCAAACTTCTGTTTGCTGTACGGGCAAAAGGAAGTTATTTTTAAATAAAAGTATTTTAAGGGTCATGTGACCTCAGCTGGACGGCATCTTTAGTCGGCTCACCGCCTGGATTCTGGTGCACTTAGATAGTTTTACTAACATGCCAGCATTGAAGGAGAAGAAAAGACTTATCTTTGGTTTCCTGTGTTTTAAAAAAGTGTTTTGTTTTGTTTTTTTATCATGACAGTTTTACATGTCATATCTTACGATGTCCCCTCCCTGTGTACTGTAGGTACGTATCCAGAAACAAAGCACTTTGAATATGTTTCCAGAGGTCTCACTGACAGACTTGAAGTGTCCAGCAAAATAAACACAAGCACTTATATCCTTCTTTCATTTGAAATTCTTTTTTTCCTAGAGAAGCTTTTGGAAACCTAATTGGAAATCTTCTTTTGCTTTATTCTTGTTTTTGTCATGTGGCCAAACGGTTACTGTACAGGGTCAGGTCTGGGGATCACATGTCTGAAACCAATGAAAAAGTCGGGAATGATGGAAGAAAGGGTTTTCATCAAAAACCCCTGGTGTGACTTTGAGAGTAAAGCTTGACTTGAGAACGTTAAATGGATTTGCTGTTACAGACTTTCTGTTCTACCGTCAGGATGCCATGGAAACCATGTGACGGTTATGGTACGAAGTTATTCCTGGTGATCTTAGAAGAGTAAAATCTGCAAACATTTTGGTGATAATGATGCTTGGTGTTTCTGAATGCATTCGAAGCATTATGGATGTATTTTAGAGGGGATTGTCTTTAAAAAAATGACTGAAGAAAAGGTCTTGGGATGATAGAGTTTGTGGTTATTAGCAATCATATGTACTACCTTTAGAACTGGATGCTGTGTTATGTTTTTATCCAAACTGTTTTCTAGTCATGCTATCGTTCATTTATTCAGTCCGCTCTATCATCAATGCTTGGACAATGTAGGAGTTTCTCTTTTGCATTTTTTATTTGAAGAAACATTGCTGCTGTCAAAAAGGGAGCACCTTAAAATACAGCTGACAATGAAGAATTGTGTCCTTAATACCTGCAAATATATTCTCACCTTTTATACTTTGGTCATTTTTTTAATGTTATTGCTTTTCCATCTTTTTCTTTGATATGTCAACAATGTAACTGTAGAATATGACCTTTCTAGTCTGTATTTACCCTACCAAGATGTGTGTGATCTAGATCTATCAGGGGTGTGACTGTGATCATGTGTGCACGTGAACGCATGCCATTAACTGAAACATGCTAACCTTCTGTTTTCATTTAAGTGCCATGAGTCGTGTGTTTGCCATGTTTGAAGAATAAAAAAAAGCAAGTACACAGCTTGCCACATCAGTGTCATAAATGGTTTCCCAGATGGGGAAACGTTGCAGTTAATGTTTGTCAAGCCAGTATTGCAGTCCTCACAGCAGCTGTGAGCAGAAATGAACTTCTTTTATCTGTGTTATTACATTTATGTGGACTTTGTGATATGAAGTAAGTGTCTGTTCAGTTTTTGTATGTTTTCCACTTTGCTGAAGGAGACAGTGACTGCGTTCAGACACAATAAAACTCATTTTTTCATTTGTAAATCATGACATTAGTGCTGGAAGTTACTCTTGCAGTTTGTATAACGAAAAAGGTCAAAACAGGTTTTAACAACGAAATGTTTGAAGACAATAAAAATGTGAAGAGGGGTCAAAGTGGAGTGTTTTTATTTTGAGAGGCTGCAAAGCAAAAGATGAAGTCATCTTCTTGACAGTATATTTAACCATAATCAGAAATAGACTTTTTGCAGTCTTCCAGTCTACACACGTCACTGTAGATTCATTCAATATAAAGAATTCAAGTTAAATAGAGTTTGATTATTTGCTTGAAAGGGAGTGGGGGGAAGTTATATAATCCAACCGCAAATGAACATTTTTAAAGAAATCATAAGTAGTAATCAAACCATATTTATGTCAAGCATCACAAAGTATTTGTTACATTTTCAGACTTGATCATTATTTATTTGAAAATTTGAATCAATACAATTCCAAACCGATCTTTACACAGTACTAAATGACATGTTTCATCCTTCTGTTTTTTGACATTTCAGAAAAATGCAGAGGTAAAGTGGTTGACCTCTAATCAGAAGATTTGCAGGCTCGGTGTCCGCTCATGTACCAAAGTGTCCTCGAGCGGGACACTAACCCCACGTTGCTTCTGGTGGTTACAGGTTGAAACCATTGTTTGGCAGCGGAGCCGCCATCAGTGTGTGAATGTGTGTGTGACTGCTCCAGTGACAAATGCTGCTCAATCTCTGGTATGGCGTCATCAGGGGCAATGACTAGTGTTTCCGTTTTCTCTGAGTTTAGCTGCAGAGCGTTTTGACTGAGCCAGTGTTTAATCTGAATCAGGCAGTTCATCAGAGAGTCCAGCTTGTGTGTTTCAGAAGGCTTAAAAGAGAAGTGTAGCTGGATGTCATCAGCACAGAAGTGGTAGGAGACATCATTAAAGTTCTGGATAATCTCATGTACAACAGGAACAGGACAGGGTCCAGAACAGAGCCCTGAGGAACTCCGCACAGTAAGGCTGCAGACTTGGACACTGAAACAGAGATGGAGAGGCTGAACGGTACGGAGATGTGTATCCAATATTGTGAGAAAAACAGTATTTTTAATAAACATCTTTGAAGTACAGCAGTGTTTTCACAAGAATAAAAATATTTGACTTTTTCAAATAGTAAATGAGAAAGCCCATAATGTATTTAAAGAGTTTATTAAATTAGAAACAGGCATGAGCTTTTCATCTTAAAGACAAGACTTTTGTTGCTAAGAGAGCGCTTCAGACAATAGATATTTGCAGATAAAAAAAAAAAACAGGAAAAAGATGAAGGTTAACTGATGTCGTTTTCAGGAAAAGCCTTTTATTGTGACAGGAAACATCCTCATGTTCCAATTTCTGACAGGAGCACAATGTGGGGTTTTTAAATTCATAATGATGATCATGTGAACCTTATAGGTGAATATATTCAGATTTTTTAAGAGGTTTGGTCCTTTTAGTTTTCATCTTCACCAGAGGTCTCACCGCACTGAAATCTGACAAAGTCTAGCACTTTAGCCTGTTGACCCCTGAGGAACTCGGCAACAGTCCTGCTGGGGTCCGATAGGAAGGTCTGAGGCAGGAGGCGTGTCTCGCTTTCTCCACAGGGCAGATCATCCATGTTTCCTAGAGACAAAGGAGCTTCTCCCACAACATGCTGCCCCAGCTTCCGACCCAACACGTCCTGTTCTCCTTCCTTCCCCCCCTGGAATATAACCAGAGCTCCGTAGCGGCCCATAGCCACTTCATGCTGACTGCTGGTACCGCCGTGCACGTATGAGCCAATGCGCCACTCAGCCGGGACCCCCACCATCACCGCACGCTTCACTGACATGTTCTCCCCGAGGCGACCTGAGGAGGAGGACACCAAAACCAAACGGTTTTTGAGAAAGGTTGCATTTAAACAGGTTTACAGGGAAGCAGGATGCCTTCTGAATGGTTTGATAAGTTAGTGTCAAAGTGCAGCGGGTTGGGTTGGGTCTTGTTTTGATGCTTCTTCTTTTTTGTTCTATGAGACCATTCATATAAGACAGGTTTGGTGAGTGAAACAAACGTACCTAACTTCAAGCAGAGAGAACTAAGCTCTTTTTTAAAGAGATTACAAAGATGATTTGGTGTTTTTAACATGTTCTTGTGGCATTTTTCTGATGACGGAGTACTATATGAAGAAAATTCAGCTTAAAACTGGATTTCTGAGCGTTTATTCATTCGGACCGTGAATCAGGAGCAGATGAAAAATGCTGTGAAAAAGCCTGTAGCTCTGACATGGGTGTTACAGTCGGTGGGCCACAAGCTCCTCTCCGTTCTGACTTACACATCGTTCCATGTCCGTTTTCCTGGTCTGACCTGCAATCTGGATCCAAACTGTACAGCTGGATAGCTCTGATAGTGCTCACCATTTTTGTTGCGCTGCTCATGTTATGTTGTGAGGGGCTGTAAGCTAGCGGGAGAGAGTGGAAATGATGGATGAGATTTCTAATGTTTGCAGATCTGCAGGAACCATGTCCTCAAAAACAACACAGGTTTTGTCTTAATTTGGCCTAAAAACGACAATCATTATTAAATACAAACAATTTTGTAATAGATCAAAAGATAATCGGATCAGGACTTCAAAATCCATGGATTTCATGTTAGGATCAATGGATTGAAATGTTTGTCTCGGAGTATGACCCGTCTGTAGAGAAGTTGCGAGCAGCAGTGTAAGAGGTCACTGTGCATCATCTAAAATCTTTTCTCATCCATTTGCAGGACCTTCAATCAGCGTCTGAGAAAGGGTTAATGCAACGCTGCGCGTAACGCAAAGAAGAAAGCAAGCAGCAGCTTTTGCAACTCAATCACTGCTTCACTTTTGCAAATAAGTAAACGCTACGCGGCTCACGCAACAAAGAATGCTTTGCACGCAAAAGCAAAGGCTTCCACTTGGATTTCTACTTTTATTGTGTTTGAATAATGAGGCTTGCTCTGAAATAATGCAGTGTGTTGTTTTGCTGATGCTGGAGGCCTGTTGCCGGGAAGAAGTCAGACCGTGTCTGGTATAAAAAACAGGCAGAGCTGAAAACTCTGTAAGTCTTATCCTCAGATGTAGCTCAAACCCCCCTCCCTCAGAGATACTCTTGCATTAGGGAACACCCAGTTTTTAAGAAAAGTTTGGGAGGGAGCTTCAGAAACAGTTGGTGCGCTCCCTTCCGTTTCTCTTTGCTCGTGATTGAAATGAACCTGTCTGTCTTTTTTCTTAGCATATATTTATATTTATGGATGCATGAACCTAACAAGCAGTCACACCCCCGCTGAGGAATGATTGGACGGTTTAAAGCAAACCAGCGATGCAACCAGAGAACCGGAGCTGTGGACATTAAAAGTGTCTTTACTGCTGAAGGGACACACAGGTGAGTTTGCTGCTGGCGTTAGGCTCACCTCACAGGATAAAAACAAACTGCCTGTTTTATATTTAAGCTCTGCTGCAAAAATGACTGGACAGCTCTACTAAATACATCTAAGATCTGTCTGTGGATTCTTGTTCATCCGGGTAGATTTTAATCCAGCATTAGGTAAAACGGAATGACTCTCTAACTTCCTTCATTCTGATAGTCTCAAAGACACATTAAAAACGGATTTCTGTCTGAATCTAAACTTTAGTTCTTCAACAGCTTGGAGTGAATCAAGACGACTCCAATTTGTTGCTTTTTAATATGAAGCTCACAGGAAAGCTGTCTTCAGGAATTTCTAGAGCAAAAAATGATATTTATGACAAATGAATAACATGAAATGAGTTTAGAAGTATCTCATCATTTTCATTCCACGTTAGACTTTAAAAACTCGGAATAACTGAGGGTGTGGCTGTTTTGATTGACAGCTTAAAGACTTTTATGGGATAAATGTTTCCATGACTACCAAACTTGTTGGTTTTCATGTTTTTGTAAAAAAAAAAAGCCCAACAACTAAAAAAATATTCAAAATGCATTAAAAACAACTAAATGAGTCCCATGAAAGCAGTGTTCTGAGAGTTCAAAGGTTAAATATTCAGCAATGCCACCTCTTGTGTTCGGCACAGTTGTGAAACTGTTTTAACAGAAAAAACTTGAAGCTTTTTGCCCAAAGCGCTGCGACTGAGCTGAAACCTGATGGATTGAGGAGCGACTTTAATCAGATTACGAGGTCGTTTTCTTTTGTTTCTCTGTCAGCAGAAGCACGAGCATCATTTTCACTAAACAAACCTCAGAGGACATCTGCAAAATAAAAAGTATTTGATGTCCTGCAAAATATTCAAACTATTGAAATATGCAGAGAAGTTTGACTGCTAAATAGTGAAAAAATACAGACCTATTGTGAGAGCCACACTGTCAGCAAGTGTAGCTCCATCACCCACGCTGAGTCTGCTTAACTCATCACCTGTGAGGACACTCTGGAAAGATAAGCTTTAGGTCAGAAAAGATTTTTTAAAAATAGAAAGCTCTCACTGCAAGTTCTTGAGCATTGTATTACATAGGACTGTTTCCTAAAAACAAAGCAGACATTAGATGAAATACAATAGAACATATATGGAGAGGACTGTCTTAGTCATTTAAATCTTTTTATTTTGGGGATTCGTTAGATATGTCTGGGTCAATTCATCTACAAAGAAAAAAGAAAGTTAGTAAATTCCTTTTTTTTTCAAATCAGTGAATGCAGAACTAAGAGTTTAATAAAAACTATAGGATGATTTCACCAAACAGGATCACATTTGTTTAAAAAAAAGTCTGAATGGGCTCCATGTACGACCTACTTCCACGTTCAGCCCTTGACCGCTCAATCATTTCTGGTTATGTTGTTTACATGGAAATTGCGGAGTATTTGGAGTTAACAAGACGTCTTTTGGAGCTACCCAGAGCCACTATAAATGATGTTAAGCGCATTGTTCGTCCTTCTAGCAAATCACCCCAAAATAAAAGACAAAAAGGATTTCAACGTTTTGTCTCATCCTGCACAACAAACTTTGAAGATAATTTGCTAAGGCTGATGTTATTCACATGTACAACCAGCTCAAAATCTGATGGAAATTCATGTTGGCGACACAACTCCAGAACCATTTGGTTTATTAACCGTAACCGTAATCCTCACCTTTCCTCCAGGTTCATGCGGCCAAAAAAAATTAGTGCGATTAGTCACTTTCATTTGGGCTAATGCTAACTAGCATGAGAGACATATCTGATGATCACGTCTTTATCTTTATGATCTGTTAGTTGTGTTTTCATTCCTCCACAGCAGAGCGTTTCTACATTTCTGTCAATGTATTTTCAGTGTCAGGTAAAGCCGTCTGACAGGTGAGGTGACGGTTCGAGCACGCCGCTGCCGCTCTATGAAGAAGGCAGAGGCTCCTCGTCAGCTGGGAGTAGAACCAGCAGTCTGGAAGTCACTTCAAAGTTCAGTTGAACAGGTTTTAGATGTTCTAACGTCGCTACGTTTCATCTCCAGAAGTCATGTGATCATACAGAACATGGTCGCGTTTTAGGAGTTCAGCGTCACGCTGCTCCGTGCGTAGAGCCCATAATGTACTGAATATCAATAAACAGGAACATAAATTGGACTTTGTTTCCTAATTTTCCCCCAACATATCAGTTATCTGTATTAATCCACTAAAGTGATCCTTACCTTCACATATCCCGATGTAGACAGAGTTTTATTCTGATGGTGATCCAAAGTGGCAAAGGTCACATCCTTCACCAGCTGCTGGAACTTCTCATTTCGGGCAACAAAGTCTGTCTCACAGTTAACCTGCATCATAAACACCGCGGTTAGGGTCAGGACAGGGGGAGCAGGTGATGCTGGAGGCGGTTATCATCCACATTACCTCCACCATCACTGCAGCTGTATCTCCCACCAACACACCAATCAGACCCTCTTTGGCCTTGCGGCCCTCCAGTTTGTTGGCTTTACTCCAGCCCTCCTTGTGAGCCTGTTCGTGCAGCCAGCTTTCAGCCTACAGGTGTCACGGACAGCATTAACAACACTGAAACTCTCCCTGTGAGTCTGTCAAATGTCAAACTGCTTTTATCATAGTGATGCAACACCTGAGCAGGGTCATTGTCAAACATCTCCAGAGCTTTCTTGCAGTTCATGAACGTGTAGCCAGTGCTTTTCCGCAGTTTCATCAGCACAGATTTGTCTGCTGCGAAGAGCTGACATCCAGTATGAACACGCGTTACAGACTGCTGGATGCTGTCAGCCTACAAGAGAAAAACAAACAGCGACACGACTTAGAAGAAAACAGATGCTGGAAGTGTCACATCTAAAGGAAACACGTGATGAGAACCAAAGTACGGAGGATATCGCGATAGCTGAGGACCGCCTTAAACTCACCTTAAAAACGTTCGCTGCTGTTGCTGCTCTGAACACACACTTAAACCACATTTTCATAACTGAAAGAATAACCCTGCCTCATGAAAGTCATTCAAGTCCACGCTGTGGAGGGAAGGAAGCCACGCAGGGACAAAAAGGTTTCATTTAGAGACAGCTCGTTTTCTCGGGCGCCGCCTAGAGGACATGGTGATGGTTGCATGGCCATGACACTTGGAAACATCTGAGCTCTACAGTAAAGACAATTAAACATTTCCTACTGTTTTACTTAGACCTTCTCTCACAAGAGTTTAGTTTTACTCTTTTTAAAAAAAAAACTATTAAAGGATTCAAAAGAGGCCTTTGTTTGAAATAGTGCATTATAATGTGGTGTGGCTTTCTTTGCTGGATCTTGTCTTTATTACAAAACCCTGAAAATAACATGAAAATTTAAAAAAACAACTTGTTCTCTCAAATGAATCATTCGTAGCCACAAATTAATAATTAGTGGCCACAAGTTAGTAGCCTATTTTGTGCCACAAGAATCTGTTTTGTGACGACTATGTGGTAGAAGATATTAAAATAATCATCTGCAAGCATTCAATTCTAATGCAATAAAAAAAGCCAACATTTGCCAACAAAATCCTAATAAAATGCTAATTTGTGCAAAAACTAATTCATGGTCACCATTTATTAATTTGAGGGAACAGATATTCTTTTATTCCTTTAATCTGAAGTCATACCCAGAGCTCTGCACTTTATGTTTGCAAAAAAAGCCTAAATATTTTCAAACCATCTTTTGTTTCAAGAGCAAGCAGACGTCAAGGCATTGATAGCAGTAATGATCAAATATTTTCCTTTTTGTGAAATGAAGAAAAAACAATCTCTCCTCAACAAACTACCTGCCTAACTAGAACTGATCGGTTCAATGCTTTTAAGAAAATAACTGCTCTGCTTTTGGCCTGTTTGCAAAAGATGCAACATCAAAAAAAAAAAACACAATTATTCAACCAAAAGTTGATTTGTAGTGTCAGTCAAGCTACAATTCTAAAGTGTTTATTTTCCATTTCTCTGATAGCCTGTGAAAAAACGCTATGTTTACTGTTGCACAATCTTTGTTTGCTTGCTTGATGCTCCACATGTGACCTGGACATGATCAAGGACACTGAAGCATGAAGTTATTCTTGGTTCTCTGGCTTTTGGCACATAGACCCTGAGAAAAATCACACATGTTAAAGCTGGAGGGAGAATAGAAAAAAACCTAGGAACAGTTCAGTCTCATCTTAGCTTAAAAACACTGATAAAATGATCTTCAATCGAATGAAAACGAATTCATTCAGCCATGAAAAACGCTTTTACATGTTTTTTTCTATTATGATGTCAAATGTGATGCAGCTGAGACAAGAAGTCAACTTCAACATTCTGCTTTGCAGTTCTACGCATATTCAAAAGAGAACATTTTGCTAATCTTATTATGTAAACATTAAAGCACCTCAGGCGACATCACACCTCAGAAGCGTGATAAAGCAAATGGGTTGGGTTCATGTGCGCCTGTTTAAGTTGGTGGTGTGAAAGCAGGTATAAAAGGCAGCCGGTCAGCAGTCAGCTCATCTCGCTTCAGGCTGCTGATCCAAGATGAAAGTCACCTCTGTCCTCCTCCTCTGTGGGACCCTGTTCTGCCGGGCGTACAGCAGTAAGAGGTTTTTCCATTCTGTCAACATCTCAACTAAACTTTATTTTAAAGTTCATCAAGACTATTTACACAGTTTTGTTGAAATGCAAGTTTGTCTTTGTGATCAGACAGCCTGGACTCCTGTCAGGACCGTTGTGGTGCTTCACTGGACAATAACTACTCCTGTCGGTGCAATGCTCACTGTGAGAGCTTTAATGACTGCTGTACAGACTACTACACTTTATGCAAAGGTGAGTGAGTGACAAAACCAAACAAATTCCAGATTTAAAATGAATATATGGTGATTCAAAGTTCCCATAAAACATTGGGTATGTATATATTAGGGATGCCACACTGCTCAGTTGAAAACAGAACCGTAGCAGAACCACCACTGAACCGAACTGAGGAGAAAGTGAATCGTGTCTGTCCTGCATACGAATGTTTAGTGTAATGTTGCTTTATTACATCAAACCAGGTTTAGTAAAAGCTAACTGAAAGGTTTTTCTTCGTTGTTACTTGACTAATATGGAAAAAGAATCTGGATTTGTGTTTTTTTGTTGTGGTTTTCTAAAACACGAATCATATATTAAACCGAAACAAAGCGTGATCCCAAAATCAAGGTTTGAACTGAATCATGGGCAGAGTGACTCGTTGTATCACTAGTATATGCTAACTTGTATCTTCCCTCTGTCTCCAGATGCAGCCACGTCGTGTGCAGGCAGGTGTGGTGAGCAGTACAACTCTCAGAACCCATGCCACTGCAACTCTCTGTGCCCCCAGTACAACAACTGCTGCAGCCACTACTCACAACTCTGTGACAGTAAGACCACCGGCTTGAAGCTTCAAATGTTTATCTACTCTTTAAAACACACCAAACTTTCTTTTGTTATGCTCTTCCTTAATGTCTTCCTGTATCAAGAAGTTCTGGTGTTTAGTTTGTAATAGCAGTCAGTCATGGTGAAAGCATCATCGGCTCTGGACAGCAGATGTCACTGCTGTGCTGCAGGAACCAAACGTCCATAATAATCAGTTTTGCCTTTACTGATGCTGCATTCTTATCATCGGACATATATCAGTCTGTATTTAGTATTGCAACAGCAGTGAACCACTAAAGGTAATGGAAAATGAACACCTATAATCATTCTTTATCAAATGTACTTGCTTGGATTTTTAAGGGCAGTTTGACTAAATTAGACCAGCTTTTTTTTAAATCAAATAAAGTCAAGAATCAAATGCAAAATTAATTTCAAAAAGTCTTAAACTTACAAGACAGCTAAAAAAGAAAAGGGCATTTCTCTGTCTGCAGCCAAATCTTTATGTAGGCAGGTGTGGTGAAAAACTATAAACCAGTGTCATCACAAGTTCATGTTCACCTCATGCAACTGCAGCAGCAGCTCACCCCGAATCTGTAACTATGAGACTAACAAAAGCACCAGATTCAAAACAACCGATCTACTTTCAGTCAAAACAAACAGTCAACCTTGAATGTATTTATGTTGTCTGTCGGATCTTGTTCTGGGTTGTGCTTGTGCCAGTTTCAATATTTGCTGAATTTCCCCTTGTGGTATTCTATTCTATTCTATTCTATTCTATTCTATTCTATTCTATTCTATTCTATTCTATTCTATTCTATTCTATTCTATTCTTTTTTATTCTATTCTTTTTTATTCTATTTGATTCTATTCTATTCTGTTTTATTTTATTCTATTTTATTTATTTTATTCTATTTTATTCTATTCTATCAAAAGAATGAAATTTGAATTTCAAAACTAAAAAAATAAAATAATAAGTGATCTTGAGGTTTCTTTTCATTGTAATTCCAAAGTAAAATGACAAATATATCTTTATATGTTTGTACATTGGAATCATAAGAAGACATTTTGGAAATTCCTATTTGTTTTCTTTACACAAAAGAAGAGACTTTGGAGTTTTTGTTCACCTAATTGCACATGTATGAAATGCTAAATTATCAAATTCTGAAACTTTTTGCTTAGTACCTTTTAAACAAATCATTTTTCAATAAGGAGAGACATTTGGAATGTAAATAAAGATTAGACGGTTAGGCTTTGGGCTGATGGTGTCTTGTGTGGTTAGGATGAACACGTACCACAGAAGAAACCCCAGAGTGTAGATGCTGACGGTGGTTGAGGACCAGACTATTCCAAAGCATCGCTCAAGTGGAGAATGGGGTGGAGGAGGCCCAGTGAACTGTCTGGAACACAGAGACAACCATTTAAAGGCAAAACTAGTATTGTGATTGGCTGAGAAGACGACAGGCTGTTCAGCTATTGGTTCAAAGTGAAGGCCTGATTGATAACGGCATGTAGAGTGACGTAACAACCAGTGTAGATCTTCCTTATTCAAATTGTTCACTGGGATATTATTTAGGTTCTGATGCTGCAGTCACTCTCCTCAGTTCCTTTTTTGAAGCTGCTGTCTTTAAACGGATCAGTACCTGTCATAGGTAAAGACGCTATGCATGTGTCTGTCACGTTCTGCAGCTCGTGGGAGTGCCACTGATGCAGAGATCAAAGCCGTCTCTGAAACTCTTTACACTCTGGACTCAAACAAAGCTTCTGCCTCCCAGTTGAAGATTGACCCTCAGGCTCTGGTGGCAGATTCCCAGACCAGCTCCCAGAACGACCTCTCTTCTTCCCGGTGAAGAAACTCAATCTGCACAGCGGTCTCTTCTCAACTTCTGATTTTCTTCACTTCCAGGGAACGTATTTGGATATCAATGTTCAACCTTATGTTTTTTTATTCCAGATTGTACAGCTACTTGGATGAGGACACTCTGTTTTCCAGACCGACCTATGCTGCTTTCCTGGCTTTGCTGGACAACTATAACCGGATGACCGGAACAACGGAGAGCTTCACCTCCCAGCAGCTGGCCGAGCAGGACACTTTCCTCAAGGAAACCATGTCCAACACTGCGGTGGGCAAGGAGCTGTTTGCTTTCCTGTACACCAAAGGTAACAGAACCACGCAGTGTGTGACTCAGTACTCCATCAAACGTGCGGTTTGTGTGGTTTGTGTTGTAACTGCTTTCATCATCACTTGAAGGGTATTATGGGTCTGAGGCAGAGTTTATTCAGGACCTGAAGAATATGTGGTTTGGTCTGTACTCTCGCTATAATGGCAAGATGGACTCCAGCGGCTTTGAACACATCTTTGCAGGTTTGGACATCTTTCATATATGTACTATTTGGTTTTCTTTGTGAACTTTGAGACAAACATTTTTAAACAGGAGAAATCAAGGGAGGAAAGGTGTCCGGTTTCCACAACTGGATCCAGTTTTACCTTCTTGAGAAAAAGGGAGAGCTCAACTACTACAGCCACAACTTCGATGGGCCTGTGAGCATGCAAAGCAAGCGCCCACATTTTGATGTGACGTGTGGATTTTCCTGATTTGCTCAAACTTTTGCTGTTTTTATCTGTCAGTGGACATCCTATCCGGACGTTCTGGGGATGCAGTTTATGTGGAACGGTTACTACAAGCAGGTTGGGTCTGCGATCATCGGCTGCAGTCCTGAATTTGATTTTGCCCTCTACAGTCTCTGCTACATCACTCGACCAGGAAAACAGTGAGTTTCAAAACTTCTTTTCCAACTTTTACAATCAAATGCATCTCAGAAAAACAGTGCATTTCACATTTCACAAAGAACACTAATTTATTTTCAAATGTTTTTGTCCCTTTTTGTTCGAACTGCCAGCTAATTAATGACTTAGAAAAGGCATGTCCAAAGTCCGTCAAAATGAGGCCCACATTCAAAATGTTATCAGCCCACAGGTTCCTGTCACTAAATCAACAATATGAGCCCCCACAACTTTCAAAAGGTGTCTACACATCAAACGTGATTCGTGTGGCGGAGGCGTCCAAATTCAATGTAAAGTCAATGGTTTAGACATGAATTGAGTGGCCACTGCAGCTGGCCAGATTTAAAAACAAAATCTGGACTCTGGGAAGGTCGCTGCATCTCCTCAACCAATCAGGGACTCAACTTCGGGCACGAGACGTTTTGAGTGACAGCGAGGAGAAAACATCCAATATGGTGGATCCATCCATAGTTCTCCTGAACTTCCATTCTTTTTCTTAACCCGCTGTATCCCTTTCTGAGCAACGGGGTTTCCAGATCCCGTCCCGGTGTTTTCTTATTTTCACTGAGACAATAAAAAAGGTCCCCTCATTTTATTCTTGTTTTTATTTTTGTCCTCTCATGTTAATACGTGACAGTCAGCATTTGAACTCGATCAGAGAGAGACAGAAACACAGCAGAAGCGACCGTCAATCAGACACAGCAGCAGGAGAGAAACTCACTGGAGCTAAAGGGAGACTAAATGTTTTCATGAACCCTAACATGGAGACGTGATCACTGATGTTTTTGCAGAGCTCTTTGAAATAAATAAATCTGATCTCTAAACATCATCTGCGTCTCCTATGCATTGTTAATGAAAAACGGACACGCTCCTTGTAGCAATCAGGCTACAAACATTAGCTGCGAGCTCCTCCCACACAGGGCCAAGGCGATGAGCTTAGGGAGCTTAGGGTTTTTGGCCACGCGCTGAGCAGCGAATTGGCTGCACGTTTCGCGTTCGGTGTGCATGCACCTTTAAAACTGTGTACAATTTCGAAGTTTGTGATTATCCTTCTGCAATCCTTTCTAGGTCATTTCTAAAATGTTAACTGTAATGAAATGAACAGATTTAGATGTTAAAATTAACAATATTATACAATATTATAAATGTATATATATTTATATATATTTTATATGTATTCATATTTTTATAAATGTATATATATTTTAAATTGTCATGGGTTTTTCATTTCATAATTCAAATGAAAATGCATTTTGCAATTTACAATTCAATAATAAAATTATTAGGTATTTTTATTAGGTATTTTATATTACTTTTTTGAATTATTTTTTATTTATTTTATTTTTTTTGTGATGTGTGTATTTTTAATCATTAGGTATTTGAATTGATCGTCTCTCATTTGTGTTTTTATTTTATATCCTTAGCTTTGTAGGTAGACAATCTTAACATGTGTCCAGTGAAAACAGATGAAAAACAGCCGCTGGGATCATTTAACGTTCACTGTCCCAGACAAATAAATACAATTGAAATGGAAGTGAACTTTAAAAGACAACAATAAAACAGAACCACAGATGGTTCCTGTACTTCTGAGTTCCTTTAGTTGCATAAATGCAAATGTCTGTCTGATGTTTGGCATAAAAACCAAAATGATTATTAGTGAAGAGACAGAGTGATGAAATGTTTCAAGTAAAATGTTTTGTAATAGTAAAGTTATCTGACTGATGTTGAATACAATGACTACATTCATTCATTTTCCAATCCGCTTTATCCCTTTCGGGGTCACAGGGTTGCCGGAGCCTAACCCGGCTACTCATGGGCGAAGGCAGGGTACACCCCTGGACTGGTCGCCAGTCTGTCACAGGGGCCACAATCACACACCCATGCACACTCACATTCACACCTAGGGACAATTTAGGGTAACTAATCAACCTATGAAGCATGTTTTTGGACGGTGGGAGGAAGCCGGAGTACCGGGAGAAAACCTACACATGCACGGGGAGAACATGCAAACTCCACACAGAAAGTCCCCCAGCCAGGACTTGAACCGGGAACCTTCCTGCTGTGAGGCAGGAGTGCTAACCACTGCGCCACCGTGCAGCCCACAATGACTACAACCATAAAGAAATAGGAATATCTTTTTATTTTTTTCATCAGTGCTTCACTATTAGGAGACAGAGTTACAAAATACACAGATTTTCTTCATTTAGCACCAGTCATTTCTGATCATCTTCACATTAAACTACAAGAGCTGTTTGGACACCGTTTCCCACAATGCATAGTTTTGTAGTCATATAGGCGGCTTGCAGTTGGCGCAGTACTTATTTTCTGGCTGCGCTCACCTAGGTAGGTGCCTTGCTCCCGCCCCTCTCTCACTATACTTTTGTGACGACACACGTGACGTCGACGCAAAAAATTAACCAGCATGCATCACACTTCTGTGCAGTGCTGCGTCCGCCTGGATGAGTTCAAACACACCTAGCAGAAAGCGTTTTTTCTTCTCGAACCTCTGACGCCATATTATTCCATTGGTTAGTTGTTAGTTACATGGAGCTAACGTTTTTAGCCTGTTAGCTACACGGAGCTAGCAGCTAATGTTTTTTAGCCTGTTAGCTACATGGATCTAGCAGCTAATGTTTATAGCATGTTAGCTACATGGATCTAGCAGCTAATGTTTATAGCATGTTAGCTACATGGATCTAGCAGCTAATGCTTTTAGCATGATAGCTACATGGAGCTAACAGCTAATGTTTTTAGCCTGTTAGCTACATGGAGCTAGCAGCTAATGCTTTTAGCATGATAGCTATTTGGAGCGATCTCTGTGTTTATCTCATTTACTATGCACGAAAGACATGGATGATGAGATCAGGTTGTTTTATTTTGAAAAGCTCTACAAAAACATCAGTGATCACGCCTTAATGTTTGGGTTCATGAAAAAATTTGAATCTCCTACAAGCTACCAAGAGCTTCTCTCCACTGTGTCTGAACGGCTGCTTCCCGGTGTTTCCTCTCTCTTACGGAGTTTGACGGCTTTCTGTCCCGCATTAACCTGAAGAATAAAATGAGGGTACCTTTTTGCGATTAAATTAAAGTTCAGGAGGCCCGAGAAGACTGCTTTCCCATTCCACGCCGGCTCTCTGTCTGGCTGCCAGCTCCTCCCCGGTGGCGGCATAGCGAGCTCCAGCTCTAAAGTGTCCCGCCTTAGTCCAACAGCAGCAGACTGGACGGTTCCAGAAATCTCTCTGCCCCGAAAGGGATCCAGTGGGGTAAGAAAATGAATAAAGTTCTGGAGAATCCTGGGATTGATCCACTATAAACACCAGCAAATTGGTTTGCTCCTTTTCTTTCTGCAGCCGTCTTGCTTTCTTTGCTCCTTCATCCATCTGCTTGCGCCATTCTCTGATATGTTTAGGATTCATCCCAAAATGTGGTTCAGATTCGTCACCAGAATGTACTTTGGTATATTTCGTTGCTTGCAAAGATACGTTTCTCCTGCCAGAATTTGTTTCCCATCAGACATGGTTCTGGCAGAGGGAATGTACCTTGGCACAACACCGGCCAGCGACAGCATATTAGCATGGGGGATCCCCGCTTAGCCGGGCAGAAACTCGGGACAAGAGGGGTGGGCGCACCCGCCACAGGCTCTGGCAGCACCGTGGAGATAGCGGGTTAAGAAAATGGATGGAAATAACAAAGACAGCTAAGCTAACTCAGAGCTAAACTGGCAGTTAGCCTACTTTAGCTCCAAGTTAGCTTAGCTGTTTTGGTTTCATTATCCTCTGATTATCAACTAATTTCAGCAGACATGTTTTTATTTTACACTTAATGAGTGGAGTCGTACGTCTGCTTCATCTTTCTAGGCTGTTTTCCACTTCTAGTTCTAAAACGAGCCTCTGCTGCATTGTTTACACGATCGCCTGTTGGAGCCTAAAAAGCAGAAAATGCGGCTGGAGATCGCTGGTTTTTGATCTATTTTATCCAATTTTCTTCAGATCGATGACTTTCAAGATAATTTTCTCATTATGGGATCAATACAATTTCTAAAAGTTCTATTTTGTTTTATTTGAATAAATAAACGTTATCACGCATGCGCAGTTGAAGAATGGATGCTCCGGGACTCGATGTTTATGCCTGTGACCCCGTGACGTATTTTTGACAGCGATTTAACAGGAGAAATTCGTATTCAAAACAAAGACAAGCCTAAAACTAAAGGTTATTTTCCTATTTTTTCTGCAAAGTTGTGCACAAAATATACATTTGTGCCCAACTTTGTATTTATGAATACAACTTTTTCTTTATGAAAACGTTTGTTTTTGACAGCTATCCTACCTCATAATTGACCCACATAAAGCACGATGCTGTGCAAATGAAAATGTTTTACAATTTCATTTGAATTTTGACACAAAAACAGCATGGCATTTAACAATGCAATACATTTGAAGCTACTTAAAATGAATTTAAAGCAAATTGTGCATTGAAATGTCATTTTTAAATATTGTATAGTAAATTGCAAAATGCACTTTCAAAATGAAAGGTGAAATTGCATGTTGAATTGTAAATTGTAAAATGCATGGTCATTTGAATTAAGACATCAATTTGGGGAGACCGTGGTGCAGTGGGAAGGGCAGTCAGCCTCTGATCGGAAGATTGAAGGTTTGATTCCCGCCTTTCCTGCCCATAAGTCAAAGTGTCCTTCAGCAAGACACTGAACCCTACATTGCCTCTGATGGAAGGTTGGCGCCAGTGCTCGGCAGCGGAGCCGCCATCAGTGTATGAACGGGACCGTGACCGTAAAGAAAGACTGTAGAAAAAGCGCTGTATAAGTATACGCCATTTACCATCAAAAACCCATGACAGTTTAAAATGCAATTGATTTCATTTTATATTTTATTATTAAAATTGTCATATTGAATTGTACATTTTTAATATTCAATTCTAAATTGCAAAATGTATTTTAATTTTAAAAGTGTGAATTGCATATTGAATTGTCAATTGCAAAATGCATTTTCAAATTGCATGATGAAATTGTAAATTGAATTGTCAATTAGGAATTGCATAATACTTTCAATTATGACTGTGATCAAAACTACAGGGGTTTGTTTTTCTAAGATAACTCTGTTATTTTCTTGTTCCGATGAATTAATCTTAAGTTTACAGTGAGCATTTATAGAGAATGTGAAACATTTCATTTCAACCCAGATTCAGTGTAGACAAAAGTTTATTTTTTTCCAGACACACTTTTTCTTCCTTTTTTCTCTGGTCTTTAAAACTGAAATTGAAAGTACTTTCGTTAAAAAAATGTATTTGCATGTATGAATTTCTGTTCTATGTGAAGTTAACGTCATCATAAAGGGTTCAAAGAACGCAGACTGATTGGTTGACCCTCGCACATTTTAACCTCACCAAATCTGACCCTCTTTGCTAACAGTTTGGACCCCTCTAGTTTAGAACATCAAACTGAAACTGAGTAAAAATGATAACAAGTTCCGATTTTTATCTTTCTAATTTACCAATCTTTTAGGTGTCGCCTGAGTTTGGGAGGACAAGAGCTCATCATTCAAACGTACACCTGGGAAAACTCCTTCTATGGGGATGGAAAGAAGTTCATTGGCTCCGCCTACCCTGCAAGTCCTTAAAACCCACGTTGGACTACATATGTCAGTGACATGCTTGTATTTTATCACAGATTTAACACGGATACTTTCTGAACACGTGGTCAGATCAGTGAATCTCAGCTACACTCATTCATTGCTTGCCTGCTGAAATGAATCAGATGAGTTTGCAAAGTGAGTTCATCTTCTGACGTTGGTTTCTGTTGGTCACAGAGCATGAGAATGTGGCGCTCTCCCAAGGGCACAATCAAACCGTGCCTAATGGGGCAAGAAATGGGCGTTTACACACCCTGAACGGGCACAAAGCTGACACTGACCCGTCAGTCGTGGAAGCATGTGGGTGTTTTTAATGCAAACACTGCTGATGGAAAAGAAAACAACACATTGAAAAAACTAAATGCAGTTTTTGTTATGAAGGAAGGAAACACAAAAGATATGAACTGATCTCATTCTGCTTGATCTGCTCTGAAAGGAGGCACCAGCAAACCCTGATCTATCAGCTGTCTGTGAAGAGTGTGTTTTTAAGCCTGTGTGTGTGTGTGTGTGTGTGTGTGTCCATTTGAATGGATGCATCCTCACATGTGTGTGTGTGTGTGTGTGTGTGTGTCCAGCTGGGATGGGGGTTGATTTTACTCTTTCATTCATCCAGGGTGACTAACAGGATAAATTCTGGTCTGCCGACAGAACAGGGGGACACACTTGCTGCCCTGTTTAAAGAAAGTATTACAGGAGATGGATCTGCCACTGATCCCATTGTTCACTGGTCTGTGTGTATTCATGCAAAAGAAAAAAAAACACATGACCAGTCAATTTGGAGGAAAACTCCATCCTTCAGCAACTCATTTAATTTAGGCCTCACAAGCGGTGCAAATCTTTCATAAGCTGAGGAAAGACGTCGCTCTGGAAAAGAATTTCTTGTTTTGTCAGAACATAGAAGGTTTTTCAGGACTGGTGACTCCAAAATGAGAAGAGTAAATCTTCTGTCCTTTCAAACCACACTCTTTTTAAAACCCTCCTGGAATTAAATTTACTCAGAGAAAGGCTAGTAAAAGGAAAAAAAACATTCAATTGTTTCTTTTGTCACTCACACAACTTCATAATCAAATTATTGCGGTCCTCCCGCCAGCGTGTCCTCACGTCCTTCCAAATGGCCTCCTCCTTATAGATCTGGTGAACCACCTGACTTTTGTTTTGTAATGATATTACCCTGCGCTCCCTTTAGCGTGTAGCAGCTAATGGCTGAACGGGCTATCCCAGCTGCACATGCAGAAACAAAGCTACTTATGGCGCCAGACAATGGACCCTTGGAAAAGAGATGCCTGAAGGCGGTCAGCCGACGAACACTCACAACAGGGGGGCCAGCACAGGGTTTAGGAACGGGCCGAGGGGGTTTAGGGGTTCAAACGCAGGAGGCTGTTCATTTTACCCACACGTTTGTTCCATCATTAAGATGGTTAGTAGACGGACACATGGTCAGCTTCACTCTCATCTCCTCAGGGTCGTTGCTGGGCTGGAGGGAGGGTCAAGTTTGGCTCAAATGCCGGCCGTTTCTAAAGTTGACGGGGGACCATGAAATACAGAGCAGTGTTCATTCTCTGGCCTTTTCTGCGTGCTTTGCAAACATGTTGATGACCTTATTGTCACTGCGCCTGCCAGTGGCATTCATTTGGAAGTTAACACAGACATGTGCAGAGAGAGAAGCATAATCCTGGTTGGCTTAAGTGCAACTGCTACCCTCACAGGGAAACGGACAAACTCCTGAATTCACACCGTCACACACTCATGCTGCGGTGCAGGCATTTCTCTGAAGACCTCCATGACAGATGGACAAAACCCAACTTCCCCCTCTGTGACATTCAAATACAGTGGGAATTCAGAGGAATGTCGTGTGTGAGGGTAATGAAGTGAAGTTTGATCCGTCCTTGTTTATGAATTGATGTTAAACCTGATTTCTGGATGGCTTAGGTAAGGACAGGGATGGGGAAGCCAAAGGGGAACAGAAGAGCATCTGAGCCACAAACTGTTGAGGAGAAGACCATCTGCATCATGTGTGGTCAGAGCAAACCGGACAGGGAAAGAAAAACTCGACATCAGTTCTTTTTTAAATACGTTTGCTAACAGGCAAAGTAAAGAAATTATTCAATAATTATTTGACATCTTAGATGTAAAGTCTGATCATTAGATCTGTGCGAACTGTGCACTTTCAATTGATTTTCAAACACATTTTCTTTCTTCATGTGTTACATTAAGTTAAAAAGAGACACCGGAGCAAGAAGGTTTATTCTGACAAATAGAAGGACTGAGTCTAACTGTTGGGATTTTGGGTTTCCAGGACCAGCAGCTCCTTCCTATTTGGAACGTGAAGAGGAAGAGGATAACCTCTCCGGTTCTCTCTATATACTGTCTAGGATTAAAAACATGTGCAGGTACCTTTGATTATCAAGTATCTAAAATGTCTTCATAGTTGCATGTGTTGATAACACAACCATAGACAATTGATTAATGGAAATTAAATGTAATAGGCTATGGAGGTGTGGTTGTGGGATCATCCTCAAAATGAAAGTGTAAAAACACACTACAGGCTGATCCAGTTTGGATGTAATGTCTTTGAAACCAGTCAAAATGAGGCTCAGTTGTGGGCGTGTCCTCCATGTGCCGTATGACTTTCCTGCAGCGCCTGCGTATGTTTCTGATACGGTGGCAGATGGTCTCCTGGATGATCTCCTCCCACACCTGGACCAAAGCATCTTCCAACTCCTGGACAGTCTGTGGTGTAACCTGGCTTTGGTGGATGGACCGAGACACGATGTCCCCGATGATTAGAGTCCGGTCTGGGGAACGGGCAGCCTGGTCCATTACATCCATACCTTCGTCTAGCAGAAACCACTGACACACTCCAGTCACATGAGGTCTAGCATCGTCTGCATTAGGAGGAACTCAGGGCCAATCGCACCAGCAGACGGTCACACCAGGGGGGTGAGAATTCATCTCTGTACCTATCGGCAGTCAGGCCACCTCTGGTGAGCACATAGAGAGCTGTGCGGCCCTGCAAAGAAATGCCACTCCAAACCATTACTGACCCACTGCAAAGCCGCTCATGTTGGATGATGTTGCAGGCGGTAGGGTGTTCTCCATGGCGTCTCCAGACTGTCACGTCTGGCACTTGTGTTCGGTGCTGAACTGCTTTCATCTGGGAAGAGCACAGGCTGCCAGTGGTGAATTTGCCAATCTTGGTGTTCTCTAGCAAAAGCCAAACTTCTTCCACGGTGTTGGGCTACAAGCACAACTCCCACCTGTGGTGATCGGACCCTCATACCACCCTCATGGAGTCTGTTTCTAACCGTTTGAGCAGAAGCGTGCACGTTTGAGGCCTACTGGAGGTCATTTTGCAGGGCTCTGGCAGTGCTCCTCCTGTTTCTCCTTGCATAAAGGAGGTTGTAGAAATACAATACTGGCATGCGGGCGGGACTGTTAGCTGCGCTCATTTCCCAACATTCCTTTCTTCACACTCTCTCCCACTAGCTTATACCACCTCAAGATCCCAAGATAACATTAGTGTAGCAAAAAAGATAAAACCAGATACCAGCTCAGACAAGTGAAAATGAAGACATTCATGGATCTAATTGTCTGCTAGTGGGTGCATCATTTTTGGAGAGGGGAAGGGAGACTTGCTACAGGAACATGCTAAGAACTATGGAGGATTAGGAGGCACAATATGAAATAAACATATGATCTGGGTCAAACCATTTTATTTGTTATCTGTCAAACTGTCCCATCAAACTAAGTGGGCGTGGCTAACTCAGATCACGTGTTCTCCATTTCTCTGGCCTGGTCTAAAGCTCATCATGGCGCAGGACTGCTGATGTCATGAAACTGAGGAATATTAAGGCTCTTAAGGTTTTGTCTGGCACCTCACACACATACACGCTGTAAACATTGTTTTGGTGAACTTTTGTGAGGGTCGCTTTCCTTCTCCGTCCACTTCTGCGGCTCTTTCCCGAGCAGGTAACCCTCCCCGCGGGGGGGACGTCCACGCTCCGGTGAAGGTTCTCTGCGGCGAACGAGAACCCACAGAGCGGAGATGGTTGATCAGCCCACCGGCCCGCTCCGATCTGCTTACTCATCATATGCCTCACGGCAGAAGCAGAGCCTCCCTACAGCAGAGCAGCTGCGCCAGTTCCTTCCACACCCAGGAAGCGAGTTTCTCCCTGAAAACACACACTGCAGTCAGGGAGAATTGGACAGTCCCGCTTCAGAGCCAGAAAACCACCAAACCTCCATGAGGAAGTAGGCTGCACCGCAGAGTTCCGGAGAAGGAAATGTGTGTGAGCTGCCAGACAAAACCTTAAAAACTTGAATAAATTCCTGAGTTTATGAGATGAGGAGTCCTGCTTTCACATTCTCTCTTTGCCGCTAAAAAAGATCACAAACGTTCCCGTCACTGAAGCCTCCATCAGGTTTAGACCAGACCAGAGAAATGGAGCACACGTGGTCTGAGTTAGCCACGCCCTTTTAAACATTTAATACCACTTTTAAATCATTAATGACACTTTTATTTGATGATTTCCTTTTATTTCATGTTGTCTCTTCATAAAAACACTGTTACTGCAGTGGGTCTTTATAGTGACAGGAGACACATGAGCATGTCACACTTGGGTTGAAATTCCTTTTAGTGAAATGTGTGAAAGCAGTTTGATGGTCTGTTTTGGATCTTAAAGATAAACCAAAAGAAGGAAAAAAATCATCTGGACCAGAGTGCAACCCCAGAGTTTGATCTGCACCTGAACGAGTCTCCATCAGCACCACGTGACCTCCTCCCTCTGCGTGGAGGATGGAGGCCTGCAGGAGGAGATGGAGCAAACACCTGCTCAAACTCCGAGCTGTCACATACAGTTAGGCTCAGGCGGCTGAACGCGTCTCCACAGCGCTCAATGCAAACCTTTAACAGCGCAACAAAAGCCGGGGCCTCGGCTGTTTGTCTGCACAATTTCAGTGTGTTCATGCGCAGCTCTGACACACACACGCTCCCCGACACGCGCGCACGCACGCGATAAGTGGAACTCCAGGGGCCCTGAGGCACGGGCCGGCCACGCGCGACCCGCGGCGCAGCGACACGGATTGGATGGGAGTGGGAGGAGCCTGAATGAGAAGGTTTAAACCGGGAGCCCCAGCAGGATGACCCGCACTGAGACAGGGAGTGCGCGCTCTGCGTGAAGAGACAGTTCTGCGTCCTGACTGAGAGGAGAACAAAGGAGAAACATCTGAGAAACTTCCTGTAGAGCACCGGAGACACCTCAGCGCACCTGTGCAGGTAAAGACGGAGGGAACCAGACACATGTTACTGTCTCTCTCTCTGAATTTAGCTTTAAAAATGACAGGACGGGTCAACTGGACAAGTTGAAACAAACATCCACTTCAGATGACGCATGAGTTTGGGCTCAGCTCTGCTTTGATAATGATAATGATAATAATAATAATAATAATAACAATAATAATAATAATAACTATAATAATAATAAACAATAATAACTATAATAATAATAAACAATAATAACTATAATAATCCTCATGCTTGTGTTTGGAAATGTTTCCGTTCAGCTGCAGCTCTGTGTGAACGGCTGGGGGGGGGATGTCGATCTTTCCTGTAATCTCATGGTCTCTGCTTCATCCATGAAGTAAATCCTGCGCTGCCCCAGATTGAAGTCCTGTCAGTGACTTTATCTTAGCGGAGCATTACCAGTTCACAAGATGACCGGGATTAGGCTGACCCCAGGCGAGAAGATGAGGTGGGAAGGGGACAAAAGCTAAAAACTATGCATTCAGAATAAAACAGGACAAATAAATATCACAGATGCCATCTGACGGTGTTTAAACCGCCTCCTGTCTTTAGTGATCTTCCTGGGTTTTCATCAGGAATTCTCCAGAGCTTCAGAAGGGGAACTGTCCAGTGCTGAAAGCCAGCAGGACGGCCACAGACATGGATCTGGAATGGTTTTCATAGTAAATGAAATTACATCACTAAAGTGTATGTTTGCTGCTCTGGATTATAATGCCTTCATTATCTAAACCATAACCATTTATACTACTACTAAATGGTGGAGAAATTGCCTTGCAAAGATCTTTTAAAAAACAGAAGTTCTCTCGACACTATATTTTTCTAAACATCATAGTAATCCTTAGAAAATATTTCAAAAGATAAGCTCTCAATGTACAACAAAACGTTTAGGTTAATATAAAAAAATAACATTAAGCTGTAAAACTGTGTTCCACATGTTTAAATGTGTTTCTTTACTTCTGGGTTTGATGTTTTTTACTGTTGGTGATAAATGGTGGTACAATACTTCAATTGTATTCATTTGCTTCTGGAAAAAAAGACCTGCTATGCTATTAACATGATTAAATAACAAAGGAAAGGAAAAGCCAGCTGTTACTTTTGCATTTCTAATATAAAATACATAACTGCATTTTTGACGATTGAATATGATATAAACTTAGTATTTTAGAGTGGATCAAAGTGGTTTTTTTCTGTTTTTGTAGAGTATCATGATGATTAAGCCATATATGAGACAAGCGGATGGAGAGGAGGTGATCAGAACTCTGCAGTGGATGGAAGGAGACATGAGCTCACCTGAAGGAGACGCTTTTGTCTCATCACATCACTACAAAGTCACAGGGGTTAGCCACCAGGCCAAAGAGATGGGAAGTGAGGATGCAGAGGAAGATGAAGAGGATGGAGACGATGGACAAGAGGATGAGAACGGATCCAAGCGTCGAGGACCCAAGAAAAAGCGGATGACCAAAGCCCGGCAAGAGCGTTTCCGTGCGAGGCGCATAAAAGCTAATGCCAGAGAACGCTCACGCATGCACGGCCTAAATGATGCACTGGAGAACCTGCGCAGCATCATGCCCTGCTATTCCAAAACTCAAAAATTATCCAAGATTGAGACACTGCGACTGGCTCGCAACTACATCTGTGCTCTGTCCGAGGCGCTGGAGGGGGGGCTCTCCACGGAGAGCAGAGCATTCATGGAGACACTTTGTAAGGGCCTCTCACAGCCCACAACCAACCTGGTTGCTGGCTGCTTACAGCTGGAGCCAGCTGTTGGCGTGAGGCCTGAAGACAGACATGGAGTTCGACCGCCACACAATCCTCTGGGCGGCATGGCAAACTTCGCCTCTCCGGGGCTGCCAAGCCCCCCTTATGGCACTTTTGATTCAGCTCACATGCTTCACCTGAGGGCCATGAAAGGGAGGCAGTTTGAGAGTCATTCACCACATGAGTATAACGATGGGGGTGTGGGAACCCCCCCATACGACGGTCCTCCCACACCACCTCTCAGCATTAGCAGCAACTTGGTTCCCAAACAGGAGCCTTCACCTCACTACCCACCATCACATCCCTACTCCCCCTCTCCAGCTGACCAAATGGTCTATCAGACTCACACCGGCTATGACAGACACTTAGATGGACAATATGACTCCTACCAGCCCCCCCAGATCGGCCCCCGAGAGATGACCAGCGTCTACAGGGACCAGTGAGTGAGGGAGATGAGTGGACTGCAGCCAGCAGTGGAATCTGATCATAAAGTTCAGGAATTTTGATGCAGAAATGCAAAACACATCATTAAGAAACATATGAATATGAATGCAGACAATTTATTTTCTTGACAATGTGTGGCGCATTTACACATTAGAAACTGTCTATCGGCGTCAGTGTACGAAAACCCCCAACCGAATGATCTCAAAATGATTACCAAATGCATCAGGGACCATGAGGTCTAACTGTGATGTTACGTTGTTGCTATTTACAAAAATGAGCACTTCTAATTTACTTCTGAAAATGTATTTATTCTTTAATTTAATACAGTGTGTACATAGTTTCTTCTTCCATGTTTTCCTGTTCAGTACTTTTACTGTTCTCTTCACCTTTTTTCTGTGCCCAGAGTCCATTGTTGCATTCATTTCTGTGTTTACACATAAACACAAGAAGATTTGTTTGCCTCATCAAGTTGACATTTTGCTGACATTTCAATAATTAAAGACTGAACTGGAATCGAGAAATGTTAATAAGGCATCAGAAATAAGCATGTTAGATTTAACCAGTAGAAACATTTTTGCATAGTTTATTGTCTTACTATTTTTTATTTATTTGTTTTGGGGAAAAAAGACCAAGTTAAATAAATAAAAAAATCAATAAATCTATGTTTTCTGATTTTACTTCAACAAAAACATTTTGTAACGGACTTACTCGTTCATAAGCAGACAGACAGACAGATGAGCAGGCAGACAGACAGACAGACAGATGAGCAGACAGACAGACAGACAGATG
>BSAI01000148.1:1086197-1098381 GCA_036245035.1 Adrianichthys oophorus
TAAAGCTAAAGCTAAAGTTAAAGCTAAAGTTAAAGCTAAAGCTAAAGATAAAGTTAAAGCTAAAGCTAAAGCTAAAGTTAAAGCTAAAGTTAAAGATAAAGCTAAAGTTAAAGCTAAAGCTAAGCTAAAGTTAAAGCTAAAGCTAAAGTTAAAGCTAAAGCTAAAGCTAAGCTAAAGTTAAAGCTAAAGCTAAAGTTAAAGCTAAAGCTAAAGGTAAAGCTAAAGCTAAGCTAAAGTTAAAGCTGAAGGTAAAGCTAAACCTAAACCTAAGCTAAAGCTAAAGCTAAGCTAAAGCTGCAGTTCTGATGGATTTCAAAAGGGAGAGAACTCAAAAGTGAGATTGAGAGATTTAATTAAAACAAGTAACTGAAGTATGAATACTCAATTCTTTGGTGGTTGGGCTCTGAGCACTGACATCCTGCATACCAGTGAAGATCTTAGACCAGCTGAAGAGACCGCCAGAGCCCAGACGCTGATGGTGGTTGAGATGGACTGTGCTGAACCGAAGAGCCAGGAGGAGAGTGTGGAGGAGGTGCGTCGACACAATGTCTGGAAAATGAATCAACAAACTTTAGTGAATTTAAAGGCAAGGATTTGAATGTGCTTGACTGTGAAGAAAATAAGCACTTCAGCTATTAGCTCAGAGTGGAGATGATGATGAGGAAGAGCTTCCTTATTGAAAATGCACCAAAGCTTCACTAGTACAAGCTCGGAACGAGGCCGAGCTGCTGAGTGATTCTTTCAAATGATTCACCTTGAAGCGAGGCAAACGGCTCACTGATTGGTCAGATTTATGAGTCCTGACCAAAGGAGTTTCTCAGCGAGGGAGGGGTGAAGAGCTGCAGCGTGTTGTTAGCAGAGCGGTGCTGCTCAGATCAGAGCTAATGAGTGAATCTGTTGGGTTGTGAGCTTCGTTCTGAGGGTTTGCATTTCTCATAGCGGAGAGGAAAAAAGAGTGATGTCACAGTGATCAGCTGGAAGCTTTTCTACAAGTGCAGGCAGTTAGAGGTGGAAAGAAGTTAATGAATCAGTGGGGAAGATGAATCATGATTCATCAAACAGTAAAGTGATTCCTTCATGACTCGTACATCGTACGTTCGTTCATCAATTCATAGCCTGTGACAAAAAAACTGCAGGATATCTTGCAGATAACTTTTAACCCAACGTCGAGGAGGGTATTGTCTAAACAAAAATGCATTTAAAATGCAGTTCCCAGAGGTGGGAACGAAAATCATTCTATACGTTCACCTTGTGGCCAAAACCACTAAAACAAAGCCACCGTTTGACACACCTTCTGAGTATTTTCCATCTCTTGGCCAAAAAAAATCCAATATTTTTCTCCTTTTAAAGATGCAATGTGCATATAGCACCTTTAATGTAGCTTTTTAAAAAATATATGTTTAGGAGTCTTTCCTCCACCAGACAGTTTCTCTCATTGCCATATTGAAAATTAAAGTTTTCCTAATGGACCAGCAGGTTACACATGACTCAAACCAGAGTATGGATGTAATGTTTGTAGTCTGATTGCTACATGAAGCTAGCAGCTAATGTTTCTAGCCTGATTGCTACATGGAGCTAGCAGCTAATGTTTGTAGCCTGATTGCTACATGGAGCTAGCAGCTAATGTTTCTAGCCTGATTGCTACATGGAGCTAGCATGTATCGTTTGTAGCCTGATTGCTACATGGAGATAGCAGCTAATGTTTGTAGCCTGATTTCTACATGGAGCTAGCAGCTAATGTTTGTAGCCTGATTGCTACATGGAGCTAGCAGCTAATGTTTGTAGATAGATTGCTACATGGAGCTAGCAGCTAATGTTTGTAGCCTGATTGCTACATGGAGATAGCAGCTAATGTTTCTAGCCTGATTGCTACATGGAGCTAGCATGTATCGTTTGTAGCCTGATTGCTACATGGAGCTAGCAGCTATTGTAATGACTTCTTGTTTTAGCATGACCTTTCTAAAGTCATAAAACCGCTGTTATATATATTCAAGCACTGGAAGCTCTGTGCTAACGTAGCTGACCAGCAACTGTTGATGATGTCATCGAGTGGTACTGCCATCCGAAATCAGAGACTTTATTTTTTCCTAACTCCCCGTTTGGAGGGCTAAATGTAGAGGAAGGGAGAAGTGGTAGGGCAAAAAGAAGAATTCGGATTGGGCCACAAACTACATCTGTGTTTCTACTGTGGAGAAGCCAGATACCTGGAAGATGTCCAACAAAAGATCAGGCTCTGCACCAGAGAGGAGGGCATGTGAGTTTTTTTTAAGGGGAAAGCAAAGGGACTTTGACTTCTGTATCCCTCCGCCAGTAGGATGAGCTGCCTTACTTCATGTGAGTGTGTTCTGAATCACAGAATTTTACATTTAAAAGTAAATAATGACTTTTTGTTTTAGCATGACTTTTTAAAGCAATAAAAATGATATTCTGTATTTTCTGAGCGCTGGTAGCTACGCTCTAATGTAGATGACCGGCGATTACTGATGACGTCATCAAGGGGTAGTGCTGTCCAAATCAGAAGACAATATTTTTCCATATCACTCCGTTTGGAGAGCTAACTGTAGGAGTGAGGGAAGAATTTGGATGTGGCCTGATAATATATAAGAGTGGACACAAACACCTATTTACATACTACAGACCTGTTACTACTTCAATTTGATTTCTATAGCCCAATCTCACAACCATAGCCATCTCAGTGAGCTTCACACCAGTATTTATACAAAAGAACATAAAGTCAGTCATAAAATATAATCAGCTGGTTGCTGAACTAAACTAAATAGACTAAGCTGAACTGGCATCCCTGCCCTTTGAGAACCAACTCCTAAAAAACCTTATCTTGGGGTAAAAAAAAAGCAACCTCAGGAATGCCCTCATGAATGAGGGATCCTCTCAGACGATGTGCTAGAACTGGTAAAGAAGAATTAGCTTATCTAACTCTACAACTGTATGTCTGAATAACAACTACATGTTTAAATAAACTACATGTATGAATAGTGTAGCAGATGGGCTTCATCCAGAGGAAACTGTGGTGCAGCTGGGGGTGCGAGACGAGCCAGAGGCGAGGTCCACGGCAAATAACAGTAACACAGACGATCCACCTGGAATCTCTCCTGCTTCCCTGGAGGGGAGTGGGAAACAGGGACAACAAATGAATTGCACTGCACAAAACAGAGGCATGATGGACAAAATAAAAAATAATACTGGATAAATTATAAAGAATAGAGGAGAGAAGTAAAAGAGGACAGAAGCCACATGCACTATACTTTCTCCAGCTTACAACTTCTAAAAGCCTATTAGCAACTAACTGGTATTGAAATTTAATTTAAACATGTTAATGGTAAATTGGATGTAATATGGCACAAATAGTGGATGGTAATAATAATTACAATAATGGAATCTTCAGTTTTAGCATGTCAGTAATAATAAAATATATTATTAATCTAATCTAGTCTAATCTCTCTAATCAAGAGCCAGCCAGAGTTTGCAGTTCTTGTCTTGTTGTGATTGCAGACTTTGTTTTCAGGTCCGTTGTCCTTCAGCTGATATCGTAACTAAAAGGGAGAAGTCTGCAGGCCTGAAGTCTCTGCTGAAAAACTGGGACATGGTTGTCTTTCAGAGATAGCCCTTAAACCATGATTTTCTTGAAATGATATTTGACTCTCAGTCCGCAGAACCTGGTGGACCTGGTGATGGTACGAAGATCCTGGTGCCAGTACCTAGGTGTTTTGTATTTGATTGTGTTGCTTTAGCAGCCTGGCATGCTTTGCCACTTCAGCCTGTCTTTTAGTTAAGTGGTCATTAAAGTAGACCTTTGTGTCTTTCAAGCTTGTCATCTGCTTCATCAAAGCTAACTTGTGCTTTTGATTGACAAACCTGATAAGGACCGTTGGTTTATCTGTCTTTTGGAAAGTGGTCAGCAGGACTCAATGGTATTTAGATCCAGGAAAATTCTTTTAGACGTGAGAAAAGATCCAACTTGATTCTCCACACTGTAATCAGGACCCCCAGCTGCACAGGCGTTATCTTTTGAAGGCCAAGCAGCTAATGCTAGCATCTCTGCTAACATTAGCTGCTCCAGGCCTAGCTTGGTGTTTGAGTTGGAATCCAGTCAAACTGACATTTTTGATTCTGTCTCGTTGTTCCATGTCATCCATTCTTATCTCCAGGAGGTCAAGCCGTTTATCTTGTTGTTCATCTCGAGCTCTATTGCAGCGAAACTCCTCCATGAGCTCCATGAGGGGTGCTAACCTGGCTTTGAGGTGCATCAGTCGAGTTAGCTTAGCTTGGAAATCTTCGAGTGCCTTTCTGATGTCTGAAATGTCAGATGCGTCTTGGTTTTTCTTCGAGGCCGTGGTCAGCTCTCTATATTGCAGAATTACTACTTTTTTGCAGTAACTCTATGATAATTCTGTATTAAACTTGCCTAAAGGCGATGAGGATCAAGAGAGCTGGAAACGTATCTGTTCAAGACCCGGAACCGGAAAAAAAAACCTGATAAACAGATTCATGAGTCAGTAAAGTGACATCACTAGTCTGACTACACATTGTAGTTCATACAATGGTTTTAGCTCAGAAGTATTTTTTCTTCTTAGTGTTAAGTTTTATCAGGAGGTAAGAAAGATGGAAATGCATTAAAATCAATTATCCTTTTATAATCCCACAACCCCAGGCCTGGACCTGGGCTGCATGGCACCCTTAAAAACTGCTCCCCAAGCGGGACTCAATCCAGCAGCCTTCATTCTGGGAGGTGAAAGCGCTGACCACTGACCATCATTCATTCATTTTCCAATCCGCTTTATCCCTTTCGGGGTCACGGGGTTGCCGGAGCCTAACCCGGCTACTCATGAGCGAAGGCAGGGTACACCCCTGGACTGGTCGCCAGTCTGTCGCAGGGGCCACAATCACACACCCATGCACACTCACACCTAGGGACAATTTAGAGTAACCAATTAACCTATGAAGCATGTTTTTGGACGGTGGGAGGAAGCCGGAGTACCCGGAGAAAACCCATGCATGCACGGGGAGAACATGCAAACTCCACACAGAAAGGACTTGAACCGGTAACCTTCTTGCTGTGAGGCAGGAGCGCTAACCACTGCGCCACCGTGCAGCCCACTGACCATCATGTGAGTTGCAATAAGAAGCATGGCAGATTTTAAAAGAGGCATCTCCAGTGTTTAAAGATCTCAGTTGTTGGGGGGGGGTTTCCAATCAGTTGAATGTAAACAGCAGCAACACCACAGGCACCCACCTCCACCCCCCTACTGCAGTGGCAGCTTCATTTAAGGAGGGGCACTACACCGGGCAAAGTTATTGATTACGTCAAAGTTTTGAGTTATTGTATTTATGTTTTACATTATTACTTGTTTTATTGTTAAACTAAATGAGTGGTGTGATATGTCCAACTGTTATCAACTAGTATAAAATAAAATAAACTTAAAAAAAAAAAGGAAAAAAAACTTTTTGTCATTTGGTGCCCCCTCCAGCAGATGGCGCCCTAGGCAGCCGCCTAGGTCACCTAGGTTTATTAGAAAGACAATACCACATTTTTGCAGTAGTGCATTTGTTTTCGACCTCTGTACTGCCTAAAATGAAATGATCCCTTCAAAGTTCCTAATGTATCTGCACATATGTCTGTGGATGCAGACGAGTTTCACTGCTCAGCTGCAGGAAATACACAAAAAGCATAAATAGCTGTTGCTGTTAGGCAAAGGAATGGAACTCCACGAAAACATCACAACAACGGTAATGGCAGGAAAAAGCAGTCTTCCGATTCAATCAAAAAATTTTTTCAAATAAAAAAAGAAAACAAAAGAGATTAGATAAAATTAAGGCTCTTTTATGAAACAATGTTCCTTTCTTTGCAGCATCTGGACTATAACAGTGGTCATAATTTAAGGTCAAAAGCTTAAAGGAGATGCAAAAATGTACACACCAAAAATCAAAACAAAGTCACAAACAGCATGAAGCCAAAAACTGTCATCAATAAAAAGTGAAAATAGTTGATTTTGGTGATGAAGTGACCATTAGTATTCTAAGGGTCCTACATAGAGGATCTAAGAACTAGTTTTAAAACTAATTTGATTACCCTCAGCAAAAAGTAGTGTATTTAAGTATACTACAGGTATACATAGTCTATACAAAATGGGAGACAGTATACTTGAAGTTTACTTTTATGTATTGTAATCCTAAAATGTTCTAGTTTAGTCTGCAGAAGTATTCAGTTATTATGCTTCCTACACTACACATACATGCTCCATAGTGTACTTGCTATTCTCATACTCAAGTAAACCTAATCAAATAAACTACAAGTTTATGAGTTTTTACCAATGGGACAAATTCAGCTTCAGACTTACTTTATTGCTTTGGTGGGAAATTGGATGATTGTTATTATTATTATCACGTTGTCTTAATTTTAAGAAGTGAATGTTAATTTAAGCAAAATAATTAAAAATGCAGACTGCGTTAGTGTTAGAGATTTTATGATTTTTATTATTCTGTTTTCTTCAGTTCCTGTAAGATAAGCTTAAGTCTTGAGGTATATTAATCAAGAACTGCTGTGTGTGTGTGTGTGTGTGTGTGTGTTTTAAAAACAAGACTCTTTGTGCTCACTGTGTCTCCCCAGCACCTGGAGGAGGTTTGCTACCAGTTATCTCTGTCCTGCATGCCAACAGACAGTTGTAGAGTGTGTGAACCACCTTGACCTTGTGTTGAATGAATGCAGCAGCAGAGGAAAAACGGACAAAGATTGTTCAGAGATCGCTAAGAACAGCACTTTGTTTGTATCTCTCCCGCTGCAGCTGGTAAAAGACAACTTTCTCTCTTCATTTGTGTGAGCCCTTGTTCTTATGGATTTTTATTAGTTCAAAGACTGTGTTTTAAACCCAACAGACCCTTATCTCAGGAAGGGACACGGTTTACCCCTCCTTTTTCTCTCATTATACTGTTGAGCCCTACTGCTTCAGCCAGCTGCCTTCCTCCCCTCCCTTAGTGGCTGAATCAGCATGTAACTAGGGTGTTCCCTTTTAATAAATAAGCAGGGGGAGACTGAGGTCTGCAGAGTGTTTGGAGGAGCTTGTAACAGAGCGATCTCTGGCACTCTCCCTGCAGGTGAAAGCCATACTCAACTCTCTTGTGTTTCTTTGCAGATTTACTAATGTTTGGGTTTTGAACCTAACATTAATTGGGGGCTCGTACGGGGATCCAACATACCTGAAGCACTCCAGCAGGTGGGAGAGAACCAGGAGAAGTCCGCGGCCGTGGCATTGTATACCCTTTCCGGGCCTGGGTGTACTCTCCACCGGCTGGGGTCTGACGGTTGACGGACATCCCGAACACCGGGAGTGTGAGTATGTCTTGACTTAAAAAGCTTGTGTGCAGTAAAAAATAGAGAAGAAAAAATAGAGAAAACCCTGAGAATTCTAGACCCTATCAGGTACACTGATTTACAGTTAAGTTCCGCGGGAGGGTAACCTCCTCTGTGTGAAGGACGGCGGAGTCCTCTGGTAACAGTGTATAAAAGAAAGCTGTGTGCTATAAAAAAGAAAAAATAGAGAAAGCGCTGGAACCCTAAGACTTTGTGTCGTGTTAAAAGTCCAGTTAAATTCCGCGGAGGACGACCTCCTTTAGGTGAAAAAGACTAAAAAGCGTTGCATGGGACGGCGGAGTCCTCTGGTAAAATAGGGTGTAAAAAATAGAGAGACGTCTAAAAAAGGAATGACTGTGTGTGTGTGAGGGACTGTAATTACCACTAGGTACTTACATTCCATACCAAAGCCAACAATAGTGAGCAATAAGTTTCTGTGGAAGGCTGTATCCAAGGAGACACCGCCCGAAAGGGTAGAAGCTTGTGTCTCACCACAGGCATAAATTTATTATTGCATTGTTGGAAAACTGAAACTCAGTGTTAGAACACCCTAGGTGTTAACCCCCACTGAGTCCAAATTTTAGGTTAAAATGGGTAAAAATCAAAGCAAAGAAAAAAAGAAAAGGTCCTCCGAGACCTGCCATGCAAAGACTGGAGAGTGATCCAACGAGAGGATCACACTGCAGTTGAACCCCTACCATACTGGGTTAAACAACATAAGTTCAGCGGAAGGTTAAGTAGTACCGACAACTACAACTTAACATCAGAGAAAAATGTAACGGTAAAATTAAAGAAATGAACAAAAAGGGTTATCAACAAATGAGGGAATGGATGAAAGTTGCAAAGCAGAGAGAGAAAAGTGAAGAATCTGAAGAAGAAAATTAAAGAAAAGAAAAAAAAAAAAAATGGGGAACTAGACGAAGATGCAGAAGAAAATGGATAAAGCATAAGAAGCAGGAAGAGTTGACATGTGTCGGAGATTGATTGAAAGAGTCAGAGCAGCACAGAAAAGGTATTCAGAACAGCAAAAGAGAGAGTACAGAAAAAAAAAGGCTGCATGAGAAGCAGAGGTTGCAGAGCTTGTGCCCGAGCATTCCTGCTGGGAACGCGCAGACAGTGGGCGTGTCTACCAGAGGAGGAGAGATAGAAGTAAAACGTCAGAAAGAGATAGATATTTGATTGGTAAAATTTTAACCACAAACACTTGGACAGGAGGAGGGGCCGCCGCGCTCCTCCTTTAGAGCTCAGGATAACAATAACTTTTCTGCTATTGGTTCTGTACGGCTGAACGTGTCATCAGAGGGGCCGCCGCGCTCCTCTCTAGCTAAGGTTGATCATCACACACACATCCATCTAGTGCAGAGGGAGGGGTGGTGAGCAGATCCAGAGCAGAGAATGACAGCTCAGAACACATGCACACATGCACACTACTGAGAGGAGAAGTGCAGGAGGAATGGATTTACCACAGCTCATTGCATGTGAACTTAGTTAAAACAAGAAAGAGAAAAAAAAAAAAAAAAAAAAGAGATCAAAGACTATAAAGAGTTTTGCTAAAAAGGTTTACAAGGGAAACAGGAATGGAGACCCTGGAAAAGTAGAACAAGGTCTGAAGAACAAGGTTTAATCCACCCCCTAAATTTGAAAAGTTAAAATTAAAATTTTAAATCAGAATTAGATAACAAAATTGATTGGCAATTTTATACAATTTTAATTGGACAGTAAATTAATAGCTTTAATAAGAGTGACTGAGTGTGTTGAGTGTGTGGAGTAAGAATGGAAGGAAAACCTGAACGAATGCAAAGAGTGTGGAGGCTGTAACTCCATCCTCTTTCCTGAAGTGGTGTGAATGGTGTTGGAACGGCAGATGTTGAGTACAATGGAAAAAAAAAACAAAACAGAAAAATGAAAAGAAAATGTAAGAATTAGTGGCAGAGAGTGAATAAAAGTCAGACTGATGAGAAATGTGACGTTGGTTGGCAGGGTCTGAGTAAACGCTTACAGGCTGTGGAAATGCAAGAGTTGAAAAAGGTGAATTACTTGAGAGAAAGGATTTTGGAGGAGAAGGGGGAGCTGATAGTGGGTGAATTTATCTCCTGTTGCTCACAGCCCCCCACCATTTAGACTTGCAGAGGGAGTAATGATGGCTTCAGTGTTGTTGCAGGCCATGCGGCCTGTGATCCTGAAGATGGGGGAGGGGGCCATCAAGCCCTCCCCCACAGAAACAGACTGTTGTGTCGCCAAACACATCTGCATTTACAGCCATTTACAGCCCTACTGCAATCCTCTGCAAACACACAACAAACAAGCTCACAGATCACATCCCCTACAGGGACAAAATGAGGGGTCCAGAGCAGGTCATAAACAACATTGCATTCCTCAAAAGGATATAAAGTTAAATTGGTTAAATAAGGGCCATTCAGTCATGGTTGAATAGAACAGTGGGTCAACCACTATTTGATGTAAGTCAGGAATTTTTCCCAGAGACCTTTGAATGCAGCACCTTAAGTGTTGCCATGGAAGCCAGGTACGGACCCAGTGACACATTATTCAGATTGCACGAACCTTTGGACAGCTCAAACAGGTAAACATCCCTCCAAATCCCCAGAAAAATAATTAATTTTTAGAACAGCTTTGCTGGTGGGGCTTCCTGGGCCTGTAAAGGACAAACTCGAGCAGGACCCAGATCTTTTTCCTGGGCCACAGGACAGATTTCAGAGGCATGTTAATCATGCTCTGAAGACACATATTGATAATCAGCAGAAAGATGAGACACAGATGAAGGTATGGAAGAGACTAAATGAAGCTACAAAGACACCAGTTTTACCAGTTCCTGATCCTTATCGCATTTTGACCTCACTGGGCCCAAACTATAAATGGTTCATTGTTGTTGATCTGGCAAACGCATTTTTCTGTCTCCCTTTGGCACCTGAAAGCAGGAAATATTTTGCTTTTTATTATAAGGGTAGCAGGTTGCAGTACCAAAGGCTACCACAAGGGTTTAAGTGTAGTCCAGGCATTTTCAATCAGGCTTTAAAGACAATATTAGAAACTGTGATTTTTCCTGAATACTGTATGTTGGTGCAGTACGTTGTTGATCTGCTTTTGGCAGCACCTACAGCAGAGACCTGTTTACAGGCCTCGTCCATACTTCTGAGAAGATTATGGATCTGCGGCTTCAAAATGTCCATGAAAAAGCTGCAGTGCTGCAGAAAGTCTGTCACTTTCCTAGGACGCACTGTTTCTGCTCAAGGGTTTGCAATGTCAGCGGAACACAGATCTTCCATTTTTAAACATCCCAAACCTCAGACAGTCAGAAAGGTGTTCTGGTGTTGCAGTGCTCCTTTACATTCACTCGAAACCAGACAGTCACTCTGCATACAACATGCAGCAAGATTAGCAACACTAATTAAAGAAAACAATCACCCATACAAGAACAACGGTCATGGGAAAACAAAGGTGCTAAATTAAAGGATGGCATATTTACATGTGACCAGAAAATAAACCAATCCTACCAAAAAACCTATACAAATGGGCAGCTATATTGAGCCATGAGAAAACCCATGTCTCAACAGGGGGGATGGCAGGAATGGTTAACCAACTCTATACAACGTATGGATTTAACAATTACGCAAAAAAATTTTGTCGAGCATGTCTTATATGTGCTAAACATAACGCTCAAGGTAATTTAAGACCACGAAGAGGTCAGTTTCCTGCCTCACAATATCCATTCCAACATATACATATGGATTTCATAGAATTAAGCCAAAGTGAAGGGAAAAAGTTTTGCTTGGTAATAATAGATGCATTTTCTAAATGGGTAGAAATATTTCCTACAAAGCATCCAGATGCTCTAACAGTAGCTAAAGCTCTATGCAAAGACATTATTCCACGGTATGGAATACCAGAAAAAATATACAGTGATAACGGAACGCACTTTGTAAATCAAATCATTACCAAAATAGGTCAAGCTTTCCAAATAGACCTAAAACGCCACTGCGCTTATCACCCTCAAAGTGCAGGATTGGTAGAAAGAATGAATGGAACTATAAAAAATAGACTAAGGAAATGCATGGAAGAAACAGGAAGAAACTGGACTCAATGTATAGAATTAGTCCAAATGTACATAAACATTACAAGTACTGAAGGGTTAACCCCCTATGAGACCCTATTTGGAAGACCTTATAGGCTTCCCTATTTTAAAAATATATGGGAAACAGAAGAAGACAGCACTCTAGCTGACCACATGAGACGAATGCTACAACAGCAACAGAAACAAATAACTGATCGAAATAACCCCGACGAGGCACCTTCTGTGTCTCCACAGGAGGAGTCACTGGTTGAACCTGGGGATTGGATAAAAATAATAATAATAATAATAAATTGCATAAAGTCAATAAAGAAGAAACATTGGCATTCTCCTAAGTGGGAAGGACCCTATCAGGTCTTACTCACCACAGGAACAGCACAGTTGAGCGCACAACGTGGATCCATCTAACTCACTGCAAAAGAGTGATAAAGAACGAGTAAAACTAGATAGCTGCTCCCCGTGTAGGATAGGAATCCTTCATCAGGCACTAACAAGGAAAGGCCAGCTACAAAGGGATTGGTGACAATAGGTTACCTTTGTCTCAACCCTGGTGAAGATTGTCAACCCCTTGTGTAAGTGTGTAGGAAGGGTTCAATAAAATTAGACATGAACTTCCTCGTTCTTCTCGTAACGTTGTCCGCACTGATTTCACAAACATTTGCCTGGGGAGTGGGACCTAGTGCAACGTGGAAGTCCAATTCCCTCTTACAGCATGAAAAAAAAAAAAAAAA
>BSAI01000148.1:1149646-1164071 GCA_036245035.1 Adrianichthys oophorus
GTGTTTCCATCTCTCTCGAGTTCAAATGCTGATTGTCATGCATTAGTATGAGAGAACAAAAATAATAATAAAATGAGGGGACTTTTTTTTTTATTATTGTCTCAATGAAAATAAGAAAACATCCCAAAGTTCAGGAGGTCATGAGCAGACTGCTTTCTTGTCCAGCAGCGGCCCTCTGTCTGTCCGTGAGCTCCTCTCCCGGTAGCCGGCATAGTGACCGTGTCCACTAGAGCTCCATAGGTCCTGCGACAGACTCTCTAGAGTGAACCCGCCTTCACCCAACAGGAAGGGATCTAGAAACGCCGCTGCTCAGAAAGGGATACAGCGGGTTAAGAAAATGAATGGAAGTTCAGGAGAACTTTGGATGGATCCACTATATTGGATGTTTTCTCCCCGCTGTTACTGAAAACATCATGTGCCTGGAGCTGGGTCCCTGTTTGGTTGAGGAGACGCAGCTCCAGAGTTCAGACTTTTTTTACTTCAGCCAGCCATTTCGTGCTGAGGCTTTCACGCGATGCCGGCCGCTCAATTCACGCCACAGAACCTCAATTCGCATCTAAACCATTGAGTGTACATTGAAACCGGCCGCCTCCGCCGCGTTCAGAATCGCATTCGGTCTATGCAGCAGTTTGCAGGTAAAACAGGAACCTATTCATCCTTTGATCTGCTTTGAAACTTCAGACATTAAATGATTTTCTCATTTCAATAAGATTGATCAGTTGTGTTCACTGTGGCATTGTTTCATCACTTTAACTTCACACATTTCATTGTAGCAGTTCCATTCACTGCAGGCCACAGAGGACAGCTTAGCCCGCCACTGTTCACCTCAGCTCTGCTGCAAGGCTGACGTCACAGCATGCGGCATTAGCCATCGTCACCACTGCTGTACATCGCTGGACACCTCTGCTTCTCTTTTCCTCCATCGTCTCCTTCTCCTCAGATGTGCATTTCATTCCCAGATCCCGCTTTTCTAGCAACTTTTCGATTCCCAGTTTCTTCTTCTATTTTCACATAACCTTATTTCATGCAGCATCTCTTTTTCCCCTCTTTTGCTCCTAAGCCTTTTTCCATCTCCGTTTCTTGTCGCAGCCACTTGTCTTTTGTACAGTAGATTTCTCTGCTGGAAAAAAGTTCTTCCTGCTTTGAGTGTCTTTGTTGCTTTATCGATAAAACAACAAGGCATATTCTTCATAGTGGGAAGGGGGATTTTAGGAAGATTCACATGCTCTTATTTTCTTCTTGAACTATATTTCTGCCTCTTTATTTATTTAAATAATAGTTTCCAGATCTGTGCAACATCCCAACAGTCTGTTTCACTCACTCTGCTGAAAATCGGATCATATTTATACAATATCATCTATTATGCATTTTTACAAAGATGTGTATCAGGGGATGAAGCATGTTCTTGTTTTTTAAACTTAAAAATTTTGCTAAAGACCCACTCTGATGAAAATTGTGTTTTTGGTGTTTTTAACATGTTCTTGTGACATTTTTCTCATGATGGAGGACACATGGAAAGAAAATCACATTTAAAATGGGATTTCTGAGTATTTCTTCATTAAAATCGGAGACAAAAACAAGCCATTTAAAAAAGATTGTATTTGTGACGTAGAAAATACGCTGGGCGGGCCACAAGTTCCCTGCACCGCTCTACTCTGATTCATCCACTTGCAGACAAATAAATCCATGTACTGTATTTTCCGCACTATAAGGCGGTTTAAAAGGCGCACCTTTAATAAATGGCCTATTTTATAACTGTTTTCATATATAAGGCGCAGCGTATTATAAGGCGCGTAGAATAGAAGCTACAGTAGTGGCTGGGGTTGCGTTATGCATCCACTAGATCAGTGCTTCTCAATTATTTTCTCTCACGCCCCCATTTTAAAGAAAGTATTCTTTTGCGTCCCCCCCTACAACTTTCTGCTGCAACTATCATTAGTCAAGTTGCTCAAATTAGAAGTATATCTGCAAAACATTGTATCTGTGATTGTATCTGTGTATCTTTATCATTAAAGTATACAAAAAGGAAAAGCATGGATCAACTTATAAATTCTCAATAACTTTATTCACATTGGGTTTTTTTCAACATTTTTTTTTATATAAAAGAAAAAATAGACACATTTACCTGTAATTTCCCAACATAAATTGTAATTCTTATGTAAATTCTGAACTTTTTTGGCTGACTGTTGAACCATTTGATACAGAAAAAAAAATGACATTGATTAACTCATAAACAAAAATTTTTACATTTCTTTAGAATATACAAGAAAAATAGACACATTTCCTGCAATTTCCAAAAATAAATTGTAATATCTATATATACTCCAGAGCATTTTTGGCTGAATAATTGAATCATTTGATACTAACATGAAAAATGTATGTAAATGCATTAAAATTGCATTAAATGCTGCAAATTTGGCAACATTAAGATGAACTCATAGACAAAAATGTTTTCATTGTGATTCTTGAGGTTTCACTAATGTGGGTATTGGGGTCGCTGGCCATTCTGGCTTCCGTAGTCAGACTTTCTTTTTTTTTACCATTTTCTGATGAAATTGAGATAATGATGCTGTTTCGTCCCTCTCTCCCTTTCCCTCATTGAGACTTCATCTGATTGAAGTAAGACAAATACGGCGGTCCAAGGTTTGTCATTTTCAGTGACTGATTATTTAGGCTTCGATAGCTGACGGTGTTTTCCGGCCAACTCTTTAACTGACCTCAACTTATAACTGCATCGCACCGCGCCGCCCCACCATTTGAGAAACACTCCACTAGATGTAGCTGCGCTAAAGGGAATGTCAACAAAACAATCAGATAAATCAGTCAAACTTTATTAATAGAATAATATTAATAGAATATAAACCAGCATTCTAACAACATCGTTTACTCCCAAAATGAAATGACGTACATTTCTCTCAGCCACTCACTCATCTATTCTTCATCCATCCATCCATCCTTTCGAGTTAGCTTTGATGACGACCCTAACCTGAAAGTTTTCTTTTGGCAAGGTCTTCGTCTTGAAAATAACCATGGGTAAAAGTTTCTGGCCATTAGCCTGGCAGGCGAGAACTACATTGAAGGATGTCTTCTCATTTCCTGTGGTGCGAACATTCACCGTTCGTGTTGCCGTTTTATCCACAGTGTGGTTTACAGGAATAAAAAAGGGTGAGTGGAACATCGTCCATGTTGATAATGTGCTCTGGGCGGACCTTTTTTTCAGTGATGTTGTTTTTTCGGTATGTGCGGAAAGTGGCCAGCTTTTCTTGGTAGTCTTTAGGCAGTATATACATATATATATATATGTATACATATATATATATATGTATACATATAGTGTGTATATATATATATATATATATATATATATATATATATATAAAAATATATATATATAGTATATATATATAGTTGGGATAGTAGAAGTGGAAAATTCGTGTTATCTATTCCTTTTTGTTTTATTGTCTTCTCAGGATAATTCTAGAGAACATGGTAATCAGGCAAAAAAAAAAAAAAACCTTAAGAAAAATACAAAATATGTTCGTGTGTGGTGAGGAATATATGATTTATGCATGTTATGCAACTTATTCATGTGTTCAGGAAAAACACCCCTCTCATCTTCCACGGGTGGTACCTCCAGGCTTGGGTCATCTATCAGAGGCCTGGGAGCTTGAGGGTCCTGCAGTATCTTAGCTGTTCCTAGCACGTGCTTTTCTGGACTGAGATGTCTGAGGTCTTTCCAGGGATCTGCTGTAGCCACTCCTCCAGTTTGGGGGTTACAGCCCAGAGTGCTCCAACAATCACGGGCACCACAGTCAGCTTCACTTTCCAAGCTTTCTCCACTTCTTTTGGGTCTCTGGTATTTCTCCAGTTTCACATGTTCTTTTTTGTTGATTTTACAATTGCTTGGTACTGCCACCACAACAGCTTTCCTCGGTTCTTTACCCACCACTACAATGTCTGGTTTGTTCACCATTACCATCCTGTCCGTCTGTATCTGGAAGTCCGACAGGATCTTTGCTCTCTCACTCTCTACCACTTTTGGAGGTTTTTCCCATTTTGACTTTGGGGTTTCCAGTTCATATTCTGCACACATTTTCCTGTGTACTATTCCAGCCACTTGGTTGTGGTGCTCCATGTATGCTTTCCCAGCCAGCATCTTACATCCTGCGTACCCTCATGGAACCCTTATGGTTCAGTGAGACATCCCATGCAGGGGCTTGTCCTCCCATGAGGATGTGTCCTCCAGCACCTCATCCTCTGCTGTCCATTGCCCGAGACATTCACTGAGCACATTGTCAGTTGGGGCCTTGGGCTTGATGTATCCTTGCATCTTGAATGTTTCATCCTGGATATTGGCTTCTATGTTCACTAGTACTATGCCTTTTTCCTTGTGGCTAGCATACAGTGTCAGGGTGCTGGATTTGGTATGGAATCCTCCATGTATGGTGAGGAACTTCTGTGTCTTAACATCCTAGTCTATTGCTATCTGCAGGGTATCTGATGACTGGCAGTGCATAACTGTTTATTGCCCGGGTCTTGTTCTTGCCATTGAGCTGGCTTCTCAGGACTTGCCTTACTCGTTGGAGGTATTTGACTATTGAGGCTTTCTTTGTTGCCTACTCCAGGTTGCCTTTTGCCTGCGGACTTCCAAGGTAACTGTAACTGTTTGCTATTGTTCCTTCTGAGAGTGAGACCGCTTGAGTGTGGACTACCTTGCCTCTTTTTGTCACCATCCAACTGCATTTCTCAAGCCCCAATGACATCCCAATGTCAGTACTGTTGATCCTGGTGGTGTGGATCAGGGAGTCAATGTCACGCTCACTCTTGAAGTATAGCTTGATGTCATCCACATAGAGGAGGTTACTGATGGTTGCCCCAATCCTGAGTCAATATCCATAGCCAGTCTTGTTGATTATTTGGCTTAAGGGGTTCAGACCTATGCAGAACAGCAGTGGGGACAGAGCGTCTCCTTGGTATATGCCACATTTAATAGCCACACAGTAAACATTGAGTTTACTATGAAGGCTCTTATGCCTTGTTTCCACTGAGCGGGACGGAACGGAACAGGAGTTGAATGGAACAGGCCAGTTAACTCTGGCAATTCCACTCAGTTAAAGCCCTGCTTCCACTAAGCACTTTTTTTTTCCATGGCGCATGCATGGTTTAGACTGCTAGCGTGCTTGCATCATTGCTACTGTGTAGCCATCATCACGTTTGAGTCGTCATCACTTTCTGCCAATCATAGGGTGGCTACAGCAGCTCCGCCCCAACCATTCCATTTGGGTCTTCTATGGATCTACAACCAAAAGGGGTAGGGTTCAGAACTGTTTGATCAGTCCATTTTGCAGTGGAAACGCTCAGAATACTATTCCGGTCCCGTAAAGAATGGTCCGTTTCGCTCAGTGGAAACAACGCATTAGAGTCCTGTTGATGTTGTACAGCTCCAAGCATTCAGCGATCCACCTGTGTGGCAGTGAGTCATTGGTTTTCTTGTGATCAATCCAGGCTGTGCACAGGTTAGTGTGTCGCGACCTGCAGTCTTGAGCGACTGTTCTGTCAACCAGGAGTTGGTGTTTGGCTCCTCTGGAGTCTCTACCAATGCCCTTCTTTGCGTTGCTCATGAATTGTTCCATGTGCCAATGTATTTTGGTTGCAATGATGCCTGACATGAGCTTTCATGTTGTGGAGAAACAGATTATTGGCCGGTAGTTTGATGGGACTGCATTCTTTGAGGTATCCTTCTGGATCAGGGTCATACACCCTTCCGTTAACCATTCATACCTCTGAGGCTCTTTCTTGGATGTCTGCCACTGTGATGGTTACTAGATTCTGTTCAGGACTGTTGCTGTGCTTTTTTCTCAGAGAGACCAGCGATTGAGCATTGCTGTTATGTGCCGTCTCTTTCTCCCATATACTTTTCCAGTACTGTTCAGTTTCCAGCCTTGGTGGGTCTGCTCTGCTGTTTTGACATTGCCACTGAGAGTACACTTTAGCAGGTTGAGTTGCATACAGCCTGATTATCTGTCTGGCTTCATTGTCTCTTGTGTACCTCTTTAGGCGGCTGCTGAAGGCCAGGACCCTTTGTTTGGCAGTTTCCAGTGCTTCAAGTGTGGGTATCTGGTTGATTGTGGGTTCCGAAGCATCCATTCACTCCACAGTCTCTGTGACTTCTCTGAATTGTAGCCTTTTCAACAGAGCCTTGTTCTCTAAGTCCATTTCTGTCTTGTTCCAGTAGCTCACGTTCCATCAAGGTGGTCTGGTACTCCAGCACCTGATGCAGACCTTGTTTGGTCGGGCAACATCTGAGGTAGGCAGGCAAGGCCCTCCACTGGATGATAATAGCCCCTGTTTTTTGCTTACTCTGGGTATAAACCTTGGTTTCCTGTCTTGCGCCTAAACTGAGCTATCCAGCTCACAGCTGAATATCCAGTTGATTGAGCTGGATAGCTGGATAGCTCAATCAACTGAGCCTCTGTCTGTCTGGATGATGTTAGCAGCATCAGAAAATGTGATTCTGTGGGCTGCCATGGATCTGCTCCCTCTGCAGAGAAGGGGATCTTTAAGGATAGTCTCACCTGTAGAGCCTCTCTGGAAGAGTTGTTGGCAGAAAACCTCTTCAGTTACCACAGCATCAATCACTGCAGGATCCGGTGTTGCTGAGGGCCTGGTGAAGCTGCCTAGCCTTCATACTGTGCTCTTGAACATCTGGGTGGACTTCAATCAGTACTTGATTCTGACACCACTGTGCAGAAAGCATCTAAAAGGCATTCTTCACAACCAGCCGTGGCTGTAGCTAAGATGCAACTTCCAATAGCAAGGAGGTGTCCAGGCATCAGACATTGGGAATGTGTGCTCTGTGCCATTCCCCTAGGGATTTGAGACTCATTGGAAACAGAAGATTGAGTGATCCACTGCAGAGCACTTAACCAAAGGTGGAGTTGGCCAGGGCCCCACCGTCATTCTGAGATCATTCAGGCATGTAAACCCCTCCACCATGATAAGGTGACGATTCAGGGAAGGGATTATCAGTCACCAGTCAATTACTAAATTACTGTGGGGAAACCAAAGTCCTCAAAGAAAACCCACAAGACTGCCAGGCTTTAATTTGGTGAATAAACTATTAATTTCTGTAACTGATTTATTTATTTATTCATTCATTTGTTATTTATTTATTTTCTTCTAACACCAATAATAATAGTAAAACATTAAGTTGACTGTGGGGAAATGTGAGCTGTACCTCTTTGATTGGTAAACTTTCACAGCAACAATTAAAAGCTGGAAGTTCACTGGGGGACGTTTGTGGTCCACACCTCTGTGAAGGGCACCAATGCAACAACAATGCATTTTTATAAGTGGGGAGAATCAAAGTGCTCAGAGAAAACCCAGACAGATACGGATCCGTCAGCTAACAAAGTTAGCCAACAGACCAACGTGCTGCCCCTGTTTTTAAAGCCAATTTTGGTGACAGATTTTCACACAAAGTGTAAACATCTGCAACCCTGTTCCTCGTGAGCAACTGCCTGGTTGTTTTCCCTGCTTCAGTAATTCCTGATTAGCTAGATTGAGTGAGCCCAGTTTGCGATTGCCTGAACACACCAGATCCAGGTGACCCGTAATTAATGAGCCGTGTTAACTGAAAAACAAGCAGGGCAGTAGCTCACGAGGAACAGGGTTGGAGGCCCCTGGGTTTGGAGGAACAGACCTGGCAGTGCACGGCCAACTTGTTGAAAATGTTTGGATTTTCAGCAATTTATATAAAAATATCAATATATTCTCATCTTTTACTTTTGGTGATTATAAAGAATGAAAATAAATAAAGAATACAATAAAAATTGACATAAAAAAGAATAAGGCATTTTTCTGTGTGTGCGTTTCCATACATGTGTTTCTGCAAAAACATTGGAGTGGTTGGGTTTTACTTCTTCAAGCAAAACAGCCTACAACGGAAATTTACGGTGGAGGACCTCTTCGTGGGTTTCTCGTTTGGCTCCTTGACTTTTTCCACCTTTTTCTATTTTTTTTCCTTTTTTCATCTTCTTGGAACTGTTCTGCTGGAGTTTTTGCAGATCTTTGTCCAATTCTTCAATGTTCTTCACAAGTTCAACTTTTTTTGTCCTTCATTGTTTCCTCAGTTTCTTTAATCACCAGTTCATATTTTTCTTTGTCTTTCTTTTCCTTTTTCTTTCCCTTATCCTTTTTTTTCTCTTTTTTAGGTTTCTTTGGAATATCCTGCTGGATATATGGCAGTTTTGTTTCCAAGTCTGTGATAATGTTCCCAATTTGAGCTTGTCCTCCATCCAACATTTCCTCTATTTCCTCACATACCAGCACATGACTATAATTATTTACTGTGTGAAAATAGTATATCAAATGTAGGGCTGTGGATTTTTACTTAGGTGGCGATTCAATTCATGAATCAAGCTCAAGGATTCACAGATCAAAAAACAATCCTACTTTTTAATATAATATGTTTGTGTACAGTCGCTATATATAGCCTCTCTCTTTTTACTGGATGAATTAACTTAAAGCTCTATGACTAAATCACCATCATTTATACCTTTATTTAGAACAGAAGAACAGAATCAACACAACTGATTAAACCACAAAGGTTTAGATAGAAAGAAATGACGTTTGTCACTTCAAAAAAGTTTTTTTTTTCTATTAACATTCTGGTCCAGTTCAGCATTAACATAAACAACATAAAAAACATGAACAGAACTTTTGTTTTGGATCATTAAACAACAAATCCTGAAAATGTTCTCCACAGTTTCCGACCCTCAAAGTTCTGCAACACTTTACGTTTTAAACATTGCAAACTGGTGCAAAGCCGGTATGAAAAGTCAGCTAATCAGCAAATTCACTGTGATAACGCAATCACTTCACTACTGTGCAGCACTGCATACGAGTGTCAGGCTGCTTTTCCCGCTTCGGCATCTGCTGGAATGACGCTCATTGGATCAACGGTTGAAGAGTTACCGGAATCAAAGGGACCTAAAGCTCCGGTGTTACAGCAAATTCAGTTTTTCAGAGCTTATGTCAGTAAACTGACCTTAAATCTTATCAACTACAAAAAAACCCAAAACACTCTATAGTTTTACTTTGAACATAGGAAGTTTCACTGACACTTTAGTTTAAAGATTTATTTACTTCCTGTGAAAGTAGCGCTGCGCATTTGGCTTATTTTTAGTTTATAACCAACATTATTCTGCATGTTAGAGCAATAAAAACATTTTGCCTTAACTGTATTTTTTACTACACTCTACTGTAATTATAAAGATCGGTAATTAGCAATCTTGGTCGTTGCGAATGTTTGTATTCAAATTTGCGGGAGCAGAGCGCCAGTATTCAAGTACTCGGACACTCATTACCGCCCACAAACAAAGGTTTATCTTTGTCACTATGTGGTGATGCCGTGTTTGCATATTTCACAGGTGAATCAAACAGGTGTGTTTTTGTTTTCATATTTGTTGAAAAAGAGCAATTTATCAAAAACATTGTGGTGCTTAAATAAATATGTTTATACAGTCCTTTTATTATCATATAAAGTATGGGCCGATCTAGGGAAGGAAACTCCTGCGCTGAAAAGTGATCCCAGCATGGCCCTGACTGCCGCTCTGCAGAGACTATGTCCTAGAAAACAACAGGTTTGATTAAGGCTACAAACTGCATAATCGTGATAAAAGACCACTGGGAACGCTTTCACAATAGATCAAAAGATGACAGAGGAGGGACTTTGATTCTTTTTTAGAAAGCAGCATCTTATTACAGCCAGCCTTGTTTAATTGCGGAGTCACTGCAAATGATCACTACTGGGAAATCAATCAGGGCTGTTCTAACAAACTTGTAACTGTTTTAGAAGAAAATTGTTGCACAGAATTGCCGCAGAAAATGCAGTGAAACAATAGAAGGATGTTTTCTCTCCGTCTTTCTGCTTTCATTTTTGCGCTCCCTCCTCTCCTCGTCTACTTGCAGGGCTGCAGGCAGCAGCACCCAGAAGGGTAATGTTACCCAACCAGAGCTATATCTGCTTATCTGTCATCACCAATCAAAGTGGGGGCTATATGGGTAGCTCTCATTGGCAGTTAATACCTTCAGCTTACAAAGGCATTCTGGAAATGTCCCCGCCTCCTTCTTTAGAGACCCAACATATACCTGTCACATGCCGTATGTGGGTCTTTAAGCCTTGTCATTGATATGGTGAAATGTATGTAACTCCAGAAGGTTGTGCGTTTGTGTGCGTTTGTGTGCGTTTGTGTGCGTTTGTGTGCGTGCATGCAGGTTCAAGGAGCCCTCAATGGGCCTAAATAAACTTTGTGTTCTGCTGCTTCTCCCTTTCCCAGGTTATTGAATAATGGCACGCAGATTCATAGTATTTTAAAGAGCTGCCAGCAACATAGGCTTTGTTCAAATTCACTCCCTCTTCTCTAACCACTAAAAGACTCTATCATGTGTTCCGTGTTCTGGAACTTGATGCAATTTAAACAAATCACTACTTTCTTTTTTTTACACCTAATATGATGTCACCCATTTGCCAAAGTAAAAACTGAATAAATTTGAACATTTTATGAAGGCTGTTATAAATTCACTGTGTTCTGATGATAAAAACTTGGACGATTACAGAAAATATACATTTTTATCATTTTTTTTCAAATAATAGTTCATATGCAATGCATTGTGGTCCATGTTCACCAATCTAGTGAGCGTCCATGCTCAATGTTTTTTTGCAGAGACTTCTGGGAAATTACCAGGGCAGTGGAACTTGTACTGTAGATTCAGACCCCCCCCAAAAGAAATGTCAAGCGGCCCATAGTGCACTAAATAGCGAGTCGTGGGAGAATTCGGTCATAGCATTAGTGAGGCAGAGAGACACATCATGGCATCAAACTCTCAGCTTAACCTGCAAATCCTTCCTGGGTCTCAAGAGCGCAGACACAGAGGTGACAACAGACAAAACGCAGCTCGCTGTAGCATACTTCATGATGAATCCAGAGAGGACGACTAAGATGAAGTCCAAACTTGGAGAATCAGGGGGTAAATGTGGAAATGTGCAGGCTTGGAGGCCTGTGGATTGGAAGCACTGGGCTGGGCTGGAGTGGGTTGGCAGGCAGTGGTCATGGTGTTTCTGGAGCTCAACAGAGAACAGTCATTTGTCAAGGTCAAGGTTTGGCTCAGAGACCCACTTACAGTGTGAATTTACTATTTAAGAGCTGCCTAAGGGGCAAGTAATAACCTCCAAGTAGAACCACTAATCAGTTCAACTTATGTGGCTGGACAAGAAGCCAGAATAGTTCTCCTGCAGAGGCGGATGAGAGTGTGGGCATCAGGTGCAAAGGCTGATTGCCAAGGAATGCCAAACCCAGAGATACACACAAGCACACACCCAAAGGTGCACACAAAGGAAACTGCAACCAGGAAAAAACAAGGCAGAAACACAGGTGCTGTTGTTGCTGTTGATTCATAATAAAAAAATGAAAGATTTGATGAAGTACAAAAGACATGATGTTTATCCACTGTAAGTATAACATTTACTGTAGAAGAAGCAGGGAAACCCACTGCGGCTCAGAACTTGACTGGTTCATCAACAATGATGTGATTTTAACATTTTATTTGGTATTTTTTTCCAGTGCGCTGAATGTAGTTCTGAAATGCATTTTCCTGATTTGTGTTCCACCAGTGATGATACAACAAGCTCCTGTAAAATGTGGGGTTTTGATCTTTTTTTCATCCTGCATGTACTCTTGAGCATTTTGTCGTTTCCAGTTTTGAATCAAGCGGTTCCTGGCCTTTTCTTTTCTCCTCTCCCTGCCTGTAGTGACTGCTCTGCAGGCGTTTCCTGCAAAGAGACTTTAGTTTAAAAAAGATTGCGCCTTAAATTTTTCTCATTGAAACTTTAAACACACTTCAACATTCAAAGCACAAATTGATCCTTTAACAGGTTAAAGTCAGACCATTTAACATTTGGAAGATATTTCTTTAGTAAGTAGTCATTTGGCTTCAGTGGTTCAAAGGAATTTATGAGGAATCTTAAGGACCCATTCCACTGAAAACAGTTTGGTGTTTTTATTATGTTCTTGTTGCATGTTCTGATGATGGAGGACAGAGATATAGAACATTAAAATTAAAGTAGCATTTTTTGAGTATTTCTTCATTCAAATTGTTGTCAGGAGTAGACAAAAAAATTCAGTTTGACAAAGAATGTAGCTGTGACGTAGATGCTATAGCCAGCAGGCTACGACCTCGCTGCTCTGCTCCATCCTGATGCATCCACCCGCAGACAAACAGATCCGTCTTTGTTTTCCCCGTCTGAGCTGGAATCTGGATCAAAACTCTGCGACTGGATAGCTCTGATACTGCTCGCCGTTTTTGTTGCACTGCTAACGTTAGGCTGGAGCAGTGATGGGCTGTAAGCCAGCAGGCGAGAGTGGATGATGGATGATGGGAAGGAGGCCGTCTACATCTGTGCCAACAGCCCCCCTTGAAAATACATCCAGAATGATCAGAGTGAGACTTTTCAGCTTCTAAACATGTCATATGGGTATCAAGCTACTCTGAAAAGTAAAGCTATTAAATCAATACGTTAAATATAAAATGGTGGCACTAATAATAATCTGACAGAAATAATAGCATCACAAATGTTATGTGAATAAGCACAGGCAGTCTAGATGGTGGTCAGAAGCAAAAGAATTTTGAAAAAGAAAAGCTAAAAGCACAAACACACAAAGACAGCCACACACTGTCAGTTCAGTCAAAACGAGTGTTTTTCAAAAACTTGTAATCTTGATATTTTTTCCAGAGCCAGGCAGAGGCTCACTATAAGGGGAATCGCCATGCCCGCAGGATAAAAGGTATAGAAACGTCCAAGACAACACGTTCACAAGACGGAGACAAGCAGCCTCCTCCCCCATCTGCTTCGCCCTCCAGCCCCAAACCTGATAGTAATGATAAGCAGGGTAAGCTTCACCGGCAATACATAAACACTAACATCTCTTTGTGTTTCAAAAATGTTATTTTGCCTTTTGGCATTCTCCTTACCTGTAAAACTCTTTAAATAAACAGAAAAATATTTCTGTTTTGTGTTAATAACATGCAAAATTCAAAAAAGGAAACAATTTTAAGTCCATGCAGAACCACACAACACTGTGTCATTTGGTTTTTGGATTGAAACAGTCATGAGAGAGACATGGATAAGTAGCTGTATGATTCTGTTTCTCCCTTAAGCATATTACTGATTGGACAACTGTTGGCTCTTACAGACGAGACTCGACCCATGAAAGAGTCACCCCTTACTTCTAGCAGTCCTCCGACCCCGGCGCAGAGTTCAGCAGACGTAGAGTGCCCCCTCTTGCCTGCTGTCAGTAGCCTTTTACCCCTGCCCCTGTCCCCCTCTGCAGCCCTCAGTATTCCATCTGCAGATCCAGCACCGGTGGTTGTGCCTGATACCCCATCACCATCTCCCAGCCCATATTCAGGAGAATCAGAGGAGGAGAAAGCCAAGAAACTCCTCTACTGTTCCCTGTGCAAAGTAGCTGTAAATTCCCTCTCACAGCTGGAGGCACATAACAAAGGTCAGCGTTCCACGCAGCATCTTTACAAGAACCACCAAACTGAAACCTGTTTAACACAAATACTTCAGAATTTTGGAGAAAATGAGAGCATTATGTCTGTCTTGGGTGCAGAGGACAACATTTTACTTTTGCAAGTTTTTCAAATTATGACTAAAACAAAACAGTTCTAAAAGATACGTTTGTGAGTCCAGAGAAGCTACCAACAAAAAAAAAACTCTGGTGTGAAACTACCTTTTCACAATGTTTGTGAAGATATAAGTCAACCAAATGTCTTCTGCACACTTTGGATTTGCTTTACTGTTGTTAGCTTTACAAGAGATTCTCTGCGCTGGGATTAAGAGCTGTTTCTTGAATGTTGAATGAAGCTCCTTACAGGTCTTTATGGAAAAAGTTCACAAACACAAAGCCTGTCTTGTTTTCTCAAGGCACCAAACACAAAACTATCCTGGAGGCTCGAAGTGGATTAGGACCCATCAAAGCATACCCACGTCTTGGTCCTAAACCCAGCTCTGAGCAGGGAGATCTGTCCGCTGACCCAAACACTCAGGAACGGACATTTCACTGTGAGATATGCAATGTTCGGGTCAACTCTGAGCTGCAGCTAAAGCAGGTGAGAAACTAACACTAACTACCGTCTGAATGAGTTATTTTGCTGCACAACTTATATTTGTCTATATCAGTGTTCAGTCCCTCCTGTGTCACTGCTCTGCAGCCAACTAGATCACAAACACCTGTTCAGCTCCTTTATATTGCCCGCTTCATTACCTTTACTCTACGTGAATGCCTGACCATAACTCTACCTGATCCTGACTCTTCCTGACTGATCCTGACTCTGCCTGACTGATCTTGACTCTACCTGA
>BSAI01000148.1:1164081-1176163 GCA_036245035.1 Adrianichthys oophorus
CCTACCTGATCCTGACTCTGCCTACCTGATCCTGACTCTGCCTGCCTGATCCTGACTCTACAGTTCCTCGCCTACAGTTTTTCCAGTTTCCAGCCTAAAATTTCACTCAATACTGTCCCTTTGGTGTGGAGATTTCTGACCAGTTTCTTGCTGCATTCTATTTATCATCACTTCCATCCAAACGAAGCTGTTCTCTTCCTAATGTGGGTATTTACATCTTGGAGTTCAGGTGCCACTTTCTCTGACCGTTTATTGCCATTTTTACGTTGCAGCATATATCAAGCAGAAGGCATCGGGATGGAGTTGCAGGAAAACCTAATCCTCTTCTCAGTTGGCACAAGAAACGCACAGATCTAATGGTATTGACTTAGATTTTCTGTCACATTCGATTAGTTAATATAATTTAATTTATTACTGGGTTTTTACTTGTTGCATCAACTAGGAACTTCCTAAAACTTTGGGAGCTGGACTTTTACCAAACCCTTTGGCTATTGTCGCAGCGATGGCGGCAGCATCTTCAAATCAACTGGCGCTTCGTCATCCTGGTCCAACCTCACATCCCCATCACCCGCTCCTACAGGGAACACCCATTGGCCTGCTGAGGCCAGCCCCAGGTCCCATCCGCACAACACATGGTCCAATCCTTTTCACCCCTTACTAACAGCGAGGGAACGCAGAAGTATCAGGAAGAAGCACACTGTGAGGCAACAGCTTGCCATTCGGAGCCAAAACTGGCTGGTCTGGTTGGAACCGTGGTTATATTATGATGAGACATAAATATTACTGTTTATTGTGTAGAGATGTAAGTTTCCTTCCTCCGGTTTTGTTATCAGTGAGGGATTGGCATGTCTGTGTTAATAGCTTAAAAAGGATCTTGAAACCATGTTCTTAAGCGATTCCCTCCCAGTCTGAACCTCTTCATCTGCTTCACGATCTCCTGCATCGGACTCAAACCCCTACCTCTCTTCTGTGTTTGATGTTGGTTTCTAAAATCAGTCTCTACAAAAACAAAACACTGAAAGTGATATCACAGCATCGCAACACTTGGTAACCTAACTGGCTGTAAGCGTGAATGACGGTTTGTCTCATGTGTCTGTGTTGGTGGATGCTTGTTGTCTCTACCCAGACTCTATTCCAGCTCAACTGTGTAATATTTGGCAGATATATTACAGAACCAAGTAACATCTCAAGCCATCCTTCATTTCTTTGTACTTAGCTTCCAAATTTACATATTTTCTTCTGATCTGAATGAACAGTTTGCCTTTAAAGGGTCTCCAAACAGCCCAGAGAATTACCGCTAAACTTAAAGACTACAAATAAATCTGGGGTCCTTTGAAAGGAAATAAGGCATGGTCAAAATATACACGTTTACTGTCATAGCATAGGGACGGTCTGCTGGATTGCACCTCAATGATTTTGTGGCCATTGAAGGTGAAGAAGATCCACAAATTGTATATCAGCACTTTTGTTTTTGACAAATATGTCAGTGCCTTGTGCCTACTTTTAGTATACCCATGTGGGGCACTGTCCAAAAACATAAGAGGATTTGTAAAACGGTGAAAGGTCACACCCGAAAACTGAAGAAATGCGTAGATTTAATGCATTTACGTTACAGAAAACATAGAGCTGGATTAAAGAAGCAAACACTGGGGTGCTATGCAATGATGACATGGAGCAGAACAGTTTACATTTTCTGACAATTCCTTCTGATTTACCATAAAAACAAAGACAAAATCCCACAAAGCACACAGTTGTATGTTTATGGGAACAGATCTGCATGTCAGTGTCAAGTCTTTGAAAGACAACCAGACAATTAATCATCTGCACTGCAGCTCTGGAAGCTGCAAGATACGTCGTGCACTGTGAGCACAGCAGGACAATGATTCACTTTTGAGTTTTGTTGCAGGTTACTGCAATATATGCACAGGGAAAAAAACACATTTCATCACAATAACAGTGGAGGAAAGTGACAAGAGTTGAATGAAGACACCAGCATCAAGCAACTGAAAGACAAGAAAGGCTGACATTTTCAGAAAAGAAGATTTATGCAAGAAAAGTTTGAAAAAAACCTTTTTGATAGAAATCTGGAACTGTACCAGAAATATAAACTGTCTGCTTTGCCTCAAGTCCTCTGACTGTCCGTCAGCCAAAGTGTTCCACTGAAAACTGTCAACAGTGACCTGAGAAACACAAGAAGAATGCTTCAGGAAATGAGAGACGTAGCAATACTTTAAGCACTCCTGCGACCGTGTCAACTGCAATACTAAAAAAAATGTCTCCAGATGTAATAAATGTTATTAGAAAAACTGTACTGTAAATGTAGATTAATCAAATAAAGATACAGTTCATGTTGGGACTTCTGAATTGTGAAGGTTCAAACAAAACCTGAAATCATTAAACTGAATTTATGTAAGTATAAAATGACTGGCTTTTTTCCTACTATTTCTATGATACAGCTGTGCGTTGTCTTTTAAAGCGATATAATAAGGTAAACATAGAGTACGGTGGCCCCGAAGTGCAAATCACTCAACCCAAAAACCAAGATCACAACCACAATTTACAAAAGCAAAACCAATAATGAGAAAACAGCATTACATTTTAGACATAAAACAATATTCCAAAGACCAAAACACAATAACAAATAACAATGGCATGAAATAAAAATTAAATGTTTTGGAATACAAATGTAATTACAGAAATCAAAAATGAAATGTTAAATAACATTTCATGCAAGTTTCCAGTCGTGTCCAGACTAAACAAAGGCTGATGTTATTTCCACGTATTTATATGTGACTAAGATGCACATTGCTGCTTTGCCCACACGGATCTTAAGTTCACCCACTCGCTATTTCTTTGGCCGTTTACGGTATTTTAGATTAGCTTAGTTCCGCACATGTCAAAATGATTTATTTTAATGATTTTTAGAATGACTGAGTAATAGCTGTTTATTTCTCTATAAAAGTCTATGGGATTTGGGCTTCTTGGAACCAGCAGATACTTCCTGTTTGGAACAGGATGGGGGAGGGATCACTCAGTCCAGTTCTCTTTTACAGTCAAAGCATGAAGCTGTCCGCTTTTCCATGCGGAGCATTCCTGCTGAGGGTGGTCGTTATTGAAGTCAGCAAACATGAGTTTTCTCCAGCTGACTCTTGAGGTAAAGTATCTCAGGACTGCCCAATGACCAAGGACGAAGCAGGTGTAACACACCGCAAAAGGTCAACTGAGAAAAGATCAAATCCAATCAAAGTGAAAGATGACATCAGTTGATTTATTGATTTATCTGCTAGTTTGATTCATTTTAAAACTGGGTATCCTAAAAGCATCTCTCTTCTTCCGCTCATCCACTGCTGGGTTGCAGGGCAGCAGTCTAAGCAGAGATGCCCATATTCCATCTCTCCACAGACATTGTCCCTCCCTCTTGTCCCAGGTCCGACTCTTTTTGGGACATGCCTGGAATACCTCCCCAGGGAGGGGCCTGAAAGAGATGTCCAAAGAGAAGCAGCAGCCCCACTTTGAGCTCCTTCAGAGTGACCAGTAAATCGAGAGCTTTGGCTTTTGGTTCAGCTCTTTCTTCAATACAATAGATGGATAAAATGACCCCCATTACCACAGCTGCTGCTTCTGTCTGCATGTCTGCTTCAAGCTCCATCCTTTCCTTACAGGTGAACCCAAGGACACCTAAATTCCTCCATGATCAGGAGCCCTTCACCTACCTGGAGAGGACAAACCACCTTTTCTGGTAAAAACCTGTAACCTTGAACCATTCTTTCTGGGTTTTCACCTCAGACCTGTCTGCCATGGGAGGCCCTACCTGTGCTTTCCTCAGACAGTACAGTAACTGATGACCATTTCAATTCCCACTCCAACTTTATTTGCTTCAATTGTAAAACCATTCCCAGTGGTCCCAGGGAGTATTCAGACTGGAAAAGTCAGTTGGTCCGGACTGAGGCTGCTTAATTTGGTCTGGATCAAGTCCTAATCCTTGTATTTGCGGAGCAAAGCAATGAGAGGCGGAAATGATGGAAGTCCTAATCTTTACAATCCTTGTCAGGATAGTTCACTTATTCAAACTTTATATTTTGTTGACCAATTTTAAACATCTGTATCAACGTGACGTCCAACACTTTTTACTGCTGCTCTGGTACGGCTGAGGCGTGCTGCAAGACGGTTACTGAGCAGACGACGGCTAAGAAGGCACTCTGATAAGTGTTAATGACAGACAGGTTGTCGAGAAAACAGTGTGAGAAGCAATGTGGATCACGTTAAAAAAATGTTTAATGAGCCTGCATTCATTCAACCTCATTTCAATGAGTTGCTCTTGCATCGCTGCTCCACAATTGTCCGTGGCTCTCTGTTTACATGACGTAATGCCCAGCTACGGTGACTGTTTTGGTCCATTTGTTCTGCTCTGAGTACATATTCAGACTGAGGAATTTCAGAGCAAACCAAAATGTAGTCTAATTGGAAACGAACTGAGACCACCTCGAAAGATAGGTCAGAGAGCGGTTCCCGGACCAGGATTCACTCAAGTGTATTCAGACTGAAAAATTGTTCCAGGTTATCAAGGTAACAAATCTGGTTCACTTAAAGCAAACCAAATGTGTCCAAGGCACATTTCATGTACAAAGACAATTCAAAGTGTTTTACATAAAACATGAAAGAAAACAATCAAAACGTCAAAGGTGTGATCATTACAAAAACATTTGAATAAAGTTAAAAAGAAATGAATTTAAATCAAGCACAGATAAAACAGTGCAGATGTAAACTTTTGAATCCAAATGAATCAAATGCAGCTGAGATCAGGTCTGTCTTTAATCTGGATTTAAATACTCTGAGTGTTTCAGCTGATCTAAGGCTTTCTGGAAGTCTGTTCCAGATCTGTGGAACATAGAAGCTGAATGCAGATTCTCCGTGTTTAGTTTTGATTCTAGGAACTGACAAAAGACTGGATCCAGATGAGCAGAGAGGTCTGGCTGGTATATACTGGGTCAGGAGGTCAGTCATGTACTTTGGTGATAAACCATTCAAAGCTTTCTAAACCAGTAGAATGACCGTAAAGTCTATTCTCTGGCAGACAGGCAGCCAGTGTCAGAACTGGACTGATGTGATCTACGTTTCTGGTTCCTGTAAGAACACGAGCAGCTGAGTTCTGAATAAGCTGTAGTTTCCTGATTGATTTTTTTGGTCGTCCTGTGAAAACACTGTTACAGTAGTCAAGTCGACTAAAGATGAAAGCATGAACTAGTTTTTGCAGGTCCTGCTTAGACATCAGATCTTTAATCCTTGAAATATTTTTGAGATGATTGTAGGCTGATTTTGTAGTAAGTAAGTGACAAACCCTTTCATAGAGTAGCTGCTCTTGTGGTGATTGTTTTGAGTCCAATGTCTAGATTTTGTAATTAAAATACCCCGGCATCGTATCTGGCATTGGTAGTTTGTTGAATTTTTTTTCTCAAACACATTACTATAAATATGAATCAAAAAACACAAGTTTTAATCATACATAGTAACACAAATAAATGTAGTCTATGAAAGCCTTGGTTTAATATTTGTTGTTGTTTTTAAAAAGATGTTGATAAAAAAAAAAAAAAATCATGTAATCTTTATGCTTAATAAAATGCAACTATGCAATTAAAAAAGAAAACACAATGATAGCGGTATTCAAACCCAGTTATTTCCACTATTATTGGATTACAAGCACAAGGTCAAACTGCTGTCACCACGAGAACAAATACTTAGGAAGAGTGTTTGCTATCTGATAACTAAATTTTACTTTTTTTGTGGGGAGATGATTTAAATATTAATTACTTTATTTTTCATGGCCCCGATACATGGAGACATGATTACCGATGTTTTTGAGGAGCTCTTCAAAAAAAAAAACAAAAACTGATCTCTAAACAATATATGTGTCTTCCGTGCATTGCAAATGAGATGAACACAGACACTGCTTCATATATTGATTAGGCTAGAAAGAATAGCTGGTAGCTCCTCCCACACGCGACAGCGGGCTTAGGGAACACATTTTTGGCCATGTGGCGAACCGGGAATTTGCGGCGTGGTGAAAGAGGGGCGGGTTATGCAAATTTGCCGTGTGAATCGCTTTCGGTGTGAATGCACCTTAAGGCAGCAAGCTTTTTGGAAATTTGCTGCTCTGCAGTTTTTAGTAGGACACAGTAACACAATGCCAAGTAAGAAAGACAAGCAGTGATCGTACTGAAGCCATTGCTGCTGCAGATCAATTTGGGAAGGGCTATTAAACCATTTCTAAACAATTAAAAGTCTATTAATTCACAATGGAAAAGATCATTCACAAGTTGAAAGGGTTTTTAAAGACAGCCGTTAGTCCTGCCAGAAGTGGACTTCAGCAGCTTTTTCTCAAGGTCAGGCTGTGAGAGGCTCATTTAAAATTAAAATGAGAAAAAAATGACACATGACAAAACCCATGGAACCCATGAAGCATATTCTAAAGCAGAGAAAAGCAACTTTGCAGTAATGTGCAACAGTTTACTTTAGGATTTGGTGGTTTAGTTATGTTTGGTCATGTTCTAAGCTGTCCTTGTCAATCACACAAGTTTCAGGTTAATAATCCACAGCTGTCCTTATTTAGTTAATCAGCCTCAGTGTATTTAAGTGTCTGGTCATCTGCTTTGTTTTTTCACTCCTTTGGCTCGCCATGGTTTTTGTCGTGGTTCAGTTTATTCAATTCTTTATTTTCTGTCGTCATCTGGTCTCCAGCGTTTTGGGTCCTCCACCACCAGTTCCTGTCAGGCATTTTTTCATCTGCTCCTGATTCAAAACAATCTGAATAAAAAATATTCAGAAATGCAATTAATGCCTTAATGTGTTTATCAAATAGTAGGTCTGTGTCCATCACTACACCCAAGTTTCTGGCCTGGTTGGTGGTGTTAAGATGAGTAGATTGAAGCTCTGTAGTGACGTCCAACCGTTTCTCTTTAGCCCCAAAGACAAAAACCTCAGTTTGGTTTTTGTTTCATTGAAGTAAGTTGTGACACATCCTGACTGGAAGACATCAAAGCTGTTGTTATTAAGAATTCATTTAACTGATGGAAAAACAGCCTTTTAAATTATCTTACCTAAAAATGACAGGCTTGATATCGGTCTGTAGTTGCTCATTTTTGTTTTGTCTAAACTGTCGTTTTTTAGGGGGGGTTTGATTCCAGCTGTTTTCAGTGGTTCTGGGAAAACACCAGATGTTAAAGACAAGTTCACAATCTGAAGCAGGACCGACTCCAGGATCTTTGAAACTTGTTTGAAAAAACTTGTGGGTTGACTATCCAGACAGCAGGAGGAAGAGTTCAGTTGACTTAAGAATGTCCTCCAGATCTTTACTGTTTATGGGTTGAAACTGAGCCATGGGGTTTTATTGGTTTCCAGTGGATAAAGTTCATATTCTGGACTTGTAGTTGATGAAACAATAGTTTGCCTTATGTTTGTGATTTTCTCTGTAAGAATTTAGCAAAGTCATTACAAGCTTTAGTGGAGTAAAGTTCTGATGTCACTGACACAGGGGGGTTTGTTAATTGACTGTATCGGATAAGGCCCGAGAATTATGAGAGTTTTTTGTAATGATGTCAGAGAAATCGGACTTCCTTGCATTGCTCAGTTGTAAATTATAAAAGTGAAGTTTCTCTTTATAGATGTCGTAATCAACCTGCAGTTTAGTCTTTCTCCATTTGCGTACAGATTTCCGAGATTCTCTTTTTCCATTTTTTACGGGTATAGAATTTCTCAATGGAGATTTTTTTTTCCATAGATTAGCTTCCCCTTATTTGGAGCAATACTATCCATGATACTTAACATATTTGCATTAAAGCTCCTGACGAGTTCATTGACTGAACCCCCCGAGAGGGGAGGTGTTAGAGAGAGAATCTGGTTGAACATCTCACTAGTATTTTCAGTCATATATACCGTTTTGTGATCTCCTTCCTTAAAACATTTGTGTGGACTGGAATTGTGCTTTCAAAGAAAACGCAGCAGTGATCAGACAGACCTAAATCACATACAATAATCTTGGAAATGTTCAGACCTTTAGAAATCAACAAATCAAGAATTTTCCCTCTGTTACATGTTGGGTCAACCCAAACTTTTAAAGAGTGTTATTCAGGTCTTTAGTCCTTTTGTTCTGAGAGTTGTCAACATGAATGTTAAAATCTCCAACAATATTTATACAGTCAAAATCAACACAGATCACAGACAGCAGTTCACTAAAGTCATGGTTAAAATCTGCACAGGATCTGGGGGCCCGGTACATATTTATAAATATGGTTTTGAATGAGGCCTTCAGCTGTATGGCCACGTATTCAAAACATGGAAATCTTCCAAAATATAACTTCTTACACAGAAATAGTTCATTGGACAAAACTGCAACCCCCCCGCCCTTTCTGCCTGTTCTTTCCTCACTGATAACACCATAGTTGGGAGGAGTTGACTGGATGAAAACAGCTGAACTGTTATTTCCATCTAACCAGGTTTCAGCTAAAAACATCAAATCAAGGTTGTGCTCAGTAATAAAATCATGAATTAAAAATGTTTTTCCTGTTAAAGAGCTGACATTAAGAATGCTAACTTAAGAGGTCTAGGAGTAACAGTGTTTGCCTTATGTTTCTGGATAGACACAGAGGGTATGTTTACTTCAGGTCAAATCATTTGTCTGTGTTTTGGCCAAACCACATTCCTCCTGTTAGTAACAAGCACAGGAATGTGTAAGTTTCTAATGAGCAGAGTCCAAGGTCAGGTCTCAGGTCCAGTCTGAATCCACCCCTAATTTTGATTATGCCGTCTTTAGCCAAATTCAGAAAGCCTGTGTTGTTTTCAAGGACAGTTTCTGCACAGTAGCGGGAGCTCATTTGAAATTCGACTCTGATTTGTGGGCGGGACTGTTGGCGCGGAAGTTAGCCGTGCTAATTTCTCAGCATGCCTTTGGTTACGCTATCTCCTGCTAACTTGCGGCACCTCACAAGCCCAAGCTAACATTAGCGGAGCAAAAAACAGTCACAGCTATCCAGCCGGACGCCATCTTAGATGAGAAAATGAAGACGTTAATGGATCCATTTGTCTGCAAGTGTATGCATCTGAATTGGAGCAGAGAAAGGAGACTGTCCCGCCCATGGCTGTTGGTGCGTCACAAACCTGAGCTTTTTCAAACCCCAGGTTTTCACCTGCTCCTGATCCAACAGGATTTGAATAAAGAAACACTCAGAAAGGCAGTTTATTGCTACATTGGTGACCCTTTCAGCTTGTAGGATTTTCTTTTAGATTTATTTTTAAATTTGATCAAATGGGTTTACAAAACAAGTGCTTGGTGTGGCTCTCAGTGTGTTTCATTTTTATGGCATAGATTTAATTGTAAAGGTTTTTTGTTATTGTGATGTCAATATTAGAGTATCCTCATCAGACTGTCTTAATTCAGTTTAAACCTTTATTTAAAGACATCTGTGTTAGCTGTAGTCACTTGTTCATCTTTATTTCACAAAGAACTTTAATAATATCCATGCTTGCACTGCCCCTCAGTGGTTAGACTGGCAAATGAATGATTTGAAAAGTCTTTTTTCAAAGCTGTAACTCTAAAATACTGTCAAAGAGTGGCGATGGAGGACCCAAAATAAAGGAGACCGGGCTTGGTGGCAGAAAAGTTCAACATTTTAATAATCAACGTAAACATGGCAAACCAGAGGAGTGACAAAACAAAGCACATGACCTGACCATGATGAACAGAAAACCAGATACTGAGATAAATGAAGACAGCTGTGGATGATTAACCTAAAACTAGTGAATCTGACAAGGAAAGCAGAACCTGACAGAAGCATCACAAATACATCCATATTTGTAATATCATACAAGCAAATGGCTCTGAAAAACCGGTATGAGGAGAATAGCCGACTCATCACGCTGTGTCACATTTTGCAGAATATCCCACTGTGATAACAGAGCAGAACCTCAGCTTTGCATTTGCAACCAGACGAGCTTCCCGGCTTTGGACATGTTCTGCATTTCTTCTCAAAGCAGCAGCATGCTGTCATGCTGTCATGCACATACGGGGAAAGTGTGAAGTCCCCTGACAGAAACAGGAAGCGTAGATGCACCAGCGTGAACTGAAACCTCTATTGAGTGCTGGAAGCAGTGGCAAGCTGGTCAGTTATCAGTGACTGAAGTCCCAGTGAAGAAGAGCCTTTCATGACAGCTCTGTCCATCACCGAGTCTGTTTATCTGGGCCGGAGCATGACACATTTCAATAATAAACCTCTCTGTAAAAAAGTGGTTAACCACACGTTATGAAGTTCATACTGACCTAAATTGGCTTCATTGAGCACATGTTCAATGAGCCATAAACGCATTTGTCTTACGGAGCTGCTTTCAGACTCCAGCGGTCTCTCCGTTGTGTTCTTTCTAAAGGTTTGTTCCTGTTTCCAGTCCTGCTATGAAGCTTTTTGGTTGGTATAGTTCAGTAGCTGTTAGTGGTACTTTTTCTTAACCTCTTTGTGCCTGACTTTAATATTCTTCAGTGGTTTTTTAAGGTGATGCTAAATGTTGTGGAGTTCTGGATTCTGGTACATTGTGGTTTAAAGACACAGAGCATGAAGGGGTTAATTTAATATTTATAAGGGGAAAAATAATATAAAGTCACATAAATACACCCAAAGGGCAGATGTGAGAAGTTTTGACTCCCAAAGCCCACATCTAAATACTTTTTTTTTTGCTGTAAACCCAATATTTGTTATGCAAGACACAGTTTAGAAAAAGCAGAGTTGAGTTTTTTAAATGTCGTCACAGAAATGTTGTTTCTTTGGACATGAAGCAAAACTCCAGTTTGACATCATTTCATCATGTGAGGACTACTTCAGCATCGAAGACGACACAAGCGGAGAGCAGCATTTACAGGAAGAGAACAGCTCAGCCCACCAGAGCAACACAAGAACTGCACAGGAGTTCTGGAAGACAGACAGCAGACCGGACCGCTTTAAAGGTGAGGCTTCTTCTGTTTCTAATAAAGGCCGGTTTTTGTCCGGTTTAAATGGAGACTAGTTTAGTGATAACTTTTATTCTTGTTCCAAAGTCAAGTCAGAGGAAAAGCAGCTGGTTTGGGTCAGAAACATTGTCTCTAACATGAATAAAACATGTTCAATGATCCAAGTCTTCTCCATGTGAAGTAAACCTCAGGAAATCAAACATGTGACTCAAATGGACACATGAACATAGAAACATCTCAAGTTTGCTTTCTGTAACTGAGAAACTCACAAAGAGCTGGAGTTCGACCTCTAAGAGGCTGTTTTCCGTTTGACAGAATGGACCTGAACCCGACCAACCGAACGGAGAACTTCTCCTGCTCCAGCCCATCGGTGGAGGGGTACCGGTACTTCGCCGTGCTGTGGGGGTGCGCCGTGACCGTCACCGGGACCGCGGGGAACCTGATGACGATCCTGGCCTTCTGTCTGGACTCCCGGCTGCGCACGCGCTTCAACGTGCTGATCGTGAACCTGGCGGCGGCGGACCTGCTGTACTGCACCGTCCTGCAGCCCGTCTCCGTGGACTCGTACCTCCACCTGCGCTGGCGCACCGGTCACAGCTGGTGCCGCGTCTTCGGCCTCCTCCTCTTCCTCTCCAACTCGGTGTCCATCCTCACGCTGTGCCTGGTGGCGGGGAGCAGATACCTGCTGATCCGGAACCGAGCAGTGTTTGAGCGGGTGTTCTCGACCACCGGTCTGGTGTCGCTGCTGGTGTCGGTGTGGGCGCTGGGTCTGGCCAGCTTCGGCCCGCTCTGGTCCGTGTTCGTCTTTGTGCCTCAGGTGTGCACGTGCAGTTTCCACCGCACCCTGGGTCGGCCGTACACCACCATCCTGCTCTTCTTCTACTTCTTCGTGGGTCTGGGTTGCGTCGGAGCGTTTTACCTGCTCATCTACAGGCGCGTGCGCGTGGCGTCCCGGGCTCTGCTGCGCTACCGGCTGAGCCGGCGCTCCTCCAGGAGGAAAGCCGCAGCAGCGCCTCCGGAGAGGGACGACAGCGGCGTGGAGAGCGACGCGCCGAAGACCTGCAGCTCTGACATCAGCAGCTCAGGTGATCCGCC
>BSAI01000148.1:1181163-1204527 GCA_036245035.1 Adrianichthys oophorus
GGCGAGTTTCAGCGGGTCACGCGCATGTGCTTCACTGTTTTCCTGTGCTTCGTGTGCTGCTTCGCCCCCTTCATCCTTCTGAACGTCGCTGACAAACACAGCCGCGCCCCGCAGCTTCTGCACATGTTCTGCGCGAACCTCACCTGGATGAACAGCTGCATCAACCCGGTTCTGTACGCGCTTATGAACCGACAGTTCCGACAGGCCTACCAGATGCTGCTCCGCAGGGTGGCCACGCCCCTCACCTGCCTCTGGACCCGCTGAGCTCATGACGTCATTGATGTTTCAGACACCGTTTTATCATTTCAGATATTTTAAAGCGATTGCCACATGTACAGTTTTTGTTATGCGTGTGCACGGTTTACAGGAGGTTCTTTTCACATTCAAGCATTCACTATATATATATATATATATATATATATATATATATGTGTGTGTGTGTGTGTGTGTGTGTGTGTGTGTGTGAGTAATTGATCAATCATTTATCCGACCAGATCGATCAGTCTAAGCCAAGTTGACCTGTGCCATCAAAAAAATCCTTTCAAAATGAAAATATAATCAATAATGTGAAATGACATCGGGATGGAGATGTCAAACCAAAGTGTAATAATGTAAAACATCCAAGTTCCGTCCCAGCAAACAGACGGATCAACCATCATTCCAGTCCGACCTGTGGAAACACGCTGAAAAGCAGAGTCACGTGACCATACAGTGTGCTAGAATGTTCTACTAATGTTCCTTTGGATTATTCTGGTGTGGAAAAACAACAGTGGAATGAACTTTATCAAACTCAAATGGGAATGGATTTGACATTCATTCTTGTTTACGTGTTTGTTTGTTTGTACACATGTTTCGTTTATCTTGAAAGAAACACCACCTGGAAACCTTCAGCTGCTCTGTGCAGCAGCAGGTATTTATCTGTGAGTCACACTGTTGAAGTTTTGGATAAAGATGTTCTGGATCCATGTTACCTCTGTGAACAATGAATCACATTGTGTTTAAATGAGTCATTACACCCCTAATACATACGTATATATGGCATTTTATATTTACATTTTTACGTTATGGTCATGTTATAAGAACACCACTATGTTGTGCAATCTTTGGTCTGCAGGACTTTCCAAGCTGACAAGACGAGCTTCATTTCAAAGACATTGTGACATGGATGTGTTTCATCTCTGTTGACAGACCATGACTAATCATGGAAACACTTAAGGTTCTTCGGCTTGAAGCAATTCCTTGATTGTGTGCTGAGGATGTATGCAGACATGTTGGAGAGGTGCTTGCCTGTTTAGTTTTGCAGCATTGCTACTGGCAGTATTAAACAATATAGATCAGTTAGACATAGAAAAGAAGCTGTCATTTCACTTTTAGATTGTCTAACTTCTTTTTAAACAATTAGGTTTGTTAACAAAAAAATAAATCTCAGTTTCAACAGTAACTCAGTCTCTATCATTTAATTCTTTTGGATTGAAATGTATTTATTTTTAAACAATTCAACAACAATTCAAAAGATCCTAATGAAGACAACGAAAAGAAAGAAATATCTATACAAAGAAATATCTAACTTTGGATAAGCATTCAAGAAAATATTTAAAAAATGAAAAGTAGAAAATATCTCTCTCTCTCTCCATATAAACATTCATTCCTTTTCTAAACCGTTTTGTTCCTTTCGGGGTCACTGGGCTGCTGGAGCCTAACCCAGCCACTCATGGGTGAAGGCAGTGGCCCCCCCTGGACAGGTCGCCAGTCTGCCGCGGTGTCACAATCACACACTCACATCCACACCTAGAGACAGCTTAGAGTGACCAGTGAACCTGTGAAGCATGTTTTTGGACGATGGGAGGAAGCCGGAGTCCCCGGAGAGAACCCACGCAACAAAAAGTTGCTGTTTCAACTTTGACCTTTCCATTGCTTTTTGTGCAAGCAAGGGCACGACAGCATTCTGTGATGCAACAGGAAATGTTGCACTTCCTGAATATTTACAATACTTTAGGTGCAAACTCATGTGTTGTAGGTGTCAGACAAGTTAGCGTACTCTGAAATAGTTAAACTTACTCAACTTTTAATGAGTGATCTACAAACAAAACACCTGAAATTTGTAGCTTCAGGAAATATTTTTCTCATCGGATCTTTCCCGCCTTTAATTGAAACATTTTTGCTTAAAAAAGATTCACTTTAATATGCAAAGACCAGAACTGCATGTGGGATTCCAAATGCTTTAATCTAATTTTTTTAAGATTACGTGTGACGAGATGAATTTCCACCCGTTCTTGTGCGTGGTCGCATATAAACTGGTGCAAATAATATTAGCCTTTTAGAAAATACCATTGAATGCATATTTTCGTGTTAATTCTGGCATTTCAAGTCCCCCCCCCCTCCAATCGTCTTTTGATCTATTTTCGAAGCATTCCCAGTGGTTTTCTAATTATGATGGTTTTAGCCAAAATCAATAAACGTGTGTTTTTCTACGACATAGACCCTACAGAGCAGCAGGAGTACATTAGAAATATGCCTACGGCTTGTGAGCGGGACTCTTGGCATGGAGTAAGCCCTCCCTTATTTCCCGTCATCCATCTGTTAGCACTCTTTCCCGCTAGCTTAAAGCCCCCCTCAACCTGACATTACCAGTCAAACCATAACGGCAGGCAATGTTGGAGCTATCTAGCTGTAACGTTCTGAGCCAGATTCCAGCTCAGCCGCGGAACACAAAGACATGGATCTATGTCTGCATCAGAATGGCGTGGAGCAGGGAGCTTGTGGCACATACGTTACTGCTACCAGCTTTTTAAAACGGCAGTTTTTCCATCTGTTCCTGATTCACAACCACTTCAATAAAGAAATACTCCGAAATGTAATTTTCTTTCTATGTCTTCAATCATCACACAACAGAACATGTTAAAAACACCAACATTTTCAATGATGTGGGTCTGTTGGTCTTACTTTTTTGATCAGCTGACGAACAGTCCTGTTCATTTCAATAGTTATTTAAAATAAATTGGGAGCTAAAAGTATTGTTTCTCGTTCCTCTTTTTGAAGTTGTATTTAGACCTTTCTTAAAGCCCAGCAGCCGTGAATGGAAATACTTCCCTTTTCCTAACTGGTTCTAAGCTTTGAATCAGGAGTGCATTCAAAGTTCTTGACAGAGTTTGATTTGATGTGAATAATAGATGTTCTCTGGTCTGCGAAGGCTGTTAGTTCTCCAGCCTCCTGTCTTTGTGCATCAGTGAGATTAGCGGTGAGCGTGAATAGCAGTCGATGACCTTGTAACAGCCTGTCCAGGTTGTACCACGCCTCATGACTAGTTACAAATGCAAAACATGACATGAGCTCAGAGAAGTGGGTTAGACACTGGACTTTTATTTAGATTTCAGCAAGTAGATGAATAGAAGAGTTTGATCAAAGAATTCTGCCATAAAGTTAACAAGAAACATCATAAAAATACAATAACAAAAACCCTCCAACGGGGTATTTCATTGCTTTATACATTGTTTTCTCACCACAGTTCTCCTGGAATCATTACTATGTTAAAAGACACCACAATGCTAAATTAAGTGGATGAGTCCAGGTCATTCAATCACCCACCACCGCCACCAGCAGACCAGGAATCTCTGAACACTGGATTTGTAGTTTGTTGAGTTACTACAAGAGAAATACCGACAAATAATAATGCTTATGTCTGACTGTCAATCCATGTGATGTGTTTATAGCATGATTAACTGTAGGAATATTGGAAAGGAGCAGATTATGAGTGAAACACGGCGCTTTGTTTAAACATTTCAATGGTAAATGCTTCCACAGGCTTGGATGGGCATACTGTTAAACGAGGGGAGGCTTTCGTCAATCAGTTCAGAGTCTGACGGCAGCAAGTCGATGTTGAAGTTGCTGGGGTTGTTGAGGAACAGCAGTAACTCATCATTCTGGGGATCAGCAGAGCTGCTCAGCATGGGGTCAGGCGAAAACTGTTTCAGTGTGGACGGCAGGGACCCGGGATAATTAACTTGATCTGGGAGCAGACAGAAGGAAAACAGGAAGTTATTTCAGTGATCATGGCTGACATGGTTATTTATGGAGCAGCCGTCATGAGGGAAGTGAGAGTGAGAGAAATGAAATGTGCACTAAAAAGAGAAACCACCCACTGATGGTGTATGAATGTACAAATTATAAAGATTTATGCTTTCTGACCACAAAATGAGTTTTCATTTCAGAAATCAGTGCACAATTACTTTACAGACCAAGAGCTTATGAAAGTGATGAAATGATACTGAAGAGAGGCAACACCAAAAGCTTTATCCTTCACGTTTGGGAGGAGTCATGTTGAAAGTTTAGTTTTCTGTCACTGGAGTGACTTCTTTGAAATAAATTCATTTATATACTGAATGATTTTAAGAAAGAATAAAAAATATTGAAAAAAGGAAATATTTGTTTGTAACCACAACCAAGAAGCTTAAATCAGAGCAGCCCGATCCTGGTCCTGGAGATCCACCGTCCTGACTGTATTCCAGTGCTCCCTTTCCCTGTCTGGGCTGATCAGCTGACTCAGGTGTTTTCCAGTTCTGAATGGCTGTCCAGGTAATCAATGACAAGAGGTGCAGGGAGAACTTGTAACCAGGCAGGGTGGAGACTCTTGGTTACCAGGATGGAGCACTGCTGCCCTAAACGCATCCAATGGCATGCAAGCACCCCAACGCCCATCATCAGATTGTAGTTCAGCAGTTTCTCTGACCCAGACAACTGAATCTATGCAGCATTGAGATGAAACACCACAAAGCCAGACCCCTTTGATCATAAAACAGGATAATAGGAGTTTGTTTAAAGCTGGATTGGACAGCAAGGTGAGCTGCGACTCACCAGCCACCTCTCCATACAGGCCAGTCAGTGGCTCCAGGGTTGCACCTTGTTCCATGTCAGAGGACATGAGTGACCTAGCCTCCAGAGTGTTCCTACACGACCAATAACAAACAACCATTACAACCAGTTGCCCCCAACATTAAAAGGGTGTGGCTAAATGATTTTTTTTTTTTTTTAAGTTCTTTATGTAGTTTTCTCATTTTAGGGATCTTTTTTTATCACAACGACACACAGAGCACAAATAAACTTACTCCTTTGAAACAAACATCAGCTTGGTTTTGATGTACTTTATGTAGGGACTGTCACCTGAAAGAAAGAAAAACATATTATTGGGTTTCTCTGCAAGAAAGAAGGACAAGGCTGTGTGCTTTTACAAAAACACTACAAATCCTTTTGCAAAGCCTTATAGTCACCTCCAATCTTTTCTGTGTAGAACTTCCCAAAAGCCTCATCTTTTGGAATGTTGGGATACAGGTACAGCAGAGGGTTTTCTGGAACGTTTTCAGCCTCCAAGATCTGAAAATTTCTTATGATTTCATGAAAGGGGATCTGGGAGAGGTCATCTTTGGTGAAAGGCTGGACTGTCTTTATATCAGGCTTCCCTGAAAGGAACAGAGTTATGTGAATGAAATGATTGTTTCCAGCAGAAATGCTGCATCAGTCATTTTCACTGTCATCACAAAATGTCATATTACCAGTGGAGCTGATTTCCACCCAGGAGAAGGTGATTCCTCCGATGACACTTTCACTAAAGCGCAACAGGAAGGTGCCCCTCTGCTTCTTCTTCAGAAGAGACTTCTCTTTGCTCTTGTTCACAAAACCCATGATGAGTCTGGTTTTAAATAAGTAGACGTTCATTTTAGTATTCCATCAGCTCAAGACACTTATGCAACACTGAACAAGATCAATTTCTTTCTTTTTTTACCAAAAGATACAAGTTTATCGATGTCGTAACGGTAATGCAAAAGGTGGAATAGGATTTGGTTTGTTAAGAAAATTGACAACAAAAAAAACAAAACAAATGAAGACCAAAAAAAAAATACGTATCTATACTAGTGCTGTCCATCAATTAAAAAAACTAATCAGATTAATCACACTTTTGGATTCTGCTTAATCCAATGAATTTGATTAATCTGATGTTTTATCAGGTCAATGTTATACAACAAAATGCAGCTTTCAAACACACACATACACACAGGAGGGGAGGAAGTGAACTAATATAATCACACCCCTATGTAAAGTAAAAGTTCAGTTTATTGCTATACATCCATTTAAACTTTATTTAGAAGTCAGTTTTTTCAAAGCAACACGATTGTTTTACCTGCTGAAACATTTTAAAATGTAAAACCTGCATGGTTATTTGTCTGACCAACAAAAAGACAGATTTTTGATTAGTTATCGAAATAAAAGCCCTCACCCTTCCCTCCAAAGATCTTCTAGGTACATTTTCACCATCACCAGGATCCCATCAAACCACACACAGAAAGTTTCAGGTGTGTTCTCCTGGAAAAGAAGAAATTCAACAAAAATGTTTCTTCAAACTGCCGTCAAATAAATCCAAGCATACGCGTTGATGACGGTTCAACAAAGCCTGCTAGATCATTACAAAGGAAAGGTTCAAACAGCATGAATCATGTACTCTTGCACCACACAGTCAATAATATTCAAAAATGTATATATTATTAGCCGTAATGCATTCATTTAATACTGCTTCCGCTATCTGAAATAATGCTGTTTCTTGAAAAGAATAAACAATTGTGATTGACATTACAGAAGTGTGTTTTTCCACACAAACAAGTTTGATGCAAGAAGTCAACAGACACATTTTTGGTAGTTATACTCTTACCTTACTAAATTTTGACCAAGTTACATTGCAGGTGTCATAGTTTTCTTGTTTTCCTGAAAAAATAAAACAAAACAAACGAAAGGATAACATTAATTAAAATGAAATATAAAAAATTAGTATCTATATTAAAAGTATTAATCACACATTCAGGTATTGGAAATGATTTCAATATACATTCTAAGAAATAAAAAGAACGCAACAAAATCTGTCTGAGATCGCAATCTTAACTGAAAGAAATACTGAATAAAAACCCGGCTGAACTCTTTACCAAAAAGCCTGTGTGCAATCACTTCCAGCTGAGCACCATCCAGACCCCGTTTGGTGGCCGAAAGAAACTGCCAGCTCAACATTTCTGCAAACTGTGGCCATGGGGCGGCAGGAGTGTTGGCAAAGAACATCACATCCTACAGGAAAAAAATAATCACAAATTTGTACAAAATCTGCCTCTTATGGATTTTTACTATGGTGTGCTACAATCTAAAGCCTTGGTCACAAGCACTGGTATGACCGCTGCAGGTAGATGAGTCCTGGTCCATAGTAGATGGGAGAGACTACATCTTCAGGAAAGTGCAGGCGCTTCTTTCAGTTCCCTTGAGGCTCACGCGACCATCTTTAGGGATGTCATGAAAATGGAATGTATCATTGTCGCGCGTACGGTGTCTTTGCGCCACTTTCAATTAGGTAATAAGATGCAAGTACAGGACGCCTGTAGGATGACCACACAAATCACACTCTGTCTAAGTTCCTAATGTCTGACGGTCAGGCTGCAGACGAGCGTGAACAGCACTAACAGGCTCAGCGCGGTACCCATCGTTCAGGGAATCTACAAAATGAAAAGTCTGTATGACATGCCTGCATCTAACCTACTTCACCCTGACGTGCCGTCTAATGCTACATTCACAATGGGCTCGCAAACGCACGTTCAAGCAACCGCTTTCAATTAACAGTCCGTGTAAATGTAGGTATACGTGCATTTCTGGCTTCCGCATTCAAAACTTGCGCACTCACGCATCGCTACGCATGTTTTCTGGTCTACTTTTGGGTTGGATGAGTCTGGTCAGGTCAGAGTATTGGTGAGAATGGTGTGTTTACATGAAGCATTTTCATTCTGATCAGGATTTTATTCCAATTACTTGAGTCCGTGTAAACGCAGCTAACAGTACATAGCGTAAGTGTTACTATGAACACTTACAGGCAGCGTGCCCGTAGAGAAAATGTGAATGAATGTTGTTTTCTCTCTGTGGTTCATCGAGCGGTTGTAGACCTTGATGTTTCTTGCCAGTTAGCCGTATGCTCCCTACAGGTTTACCCATTTTGTGTCCTCGTATCCACGCGTAAAGGCAGTTGTGACTAAGGCTCAAGTGTGAGTGGCTCTGCAGTACAGTTGTAAAGGCTCTCATGTACCGTGTGGTTCTGGCTCAGCATGTTGCACCAGAGGATGGATCCCCAGGCGCTCTGCTGTTGGCTGGAGTTGGAGATTATCACCACAGGTAATGAGCAGGTCTGCAAGCAGAATGTTTGTCAGGAAAAGACACAAAAGTCCCTGGCAGAATCCAAATGGCTTCCCTACCCCTACGGCTTCTCCCAATCCCTGCATTTAGCTCTCTAAGCGGAGAGAGATGGAAAAAACCAGCGTCTTCAAAAAACGCTACTGCCGCTCGATGATGTCATCAATATTCGCCGGTCATCTACAGTAGCGTGTAGATGCCAGCGCCCGGAAAATACCTAACAATATTGGTTTGTAAGGTTAAAAAGTCATGCTAAAGCAGAAAGTCAGTTACATTTAAACGTAAGAAATGTATTTCTCCTCCACGCCACAAGCGTGACAGACATTACTCTAATGGCGGATGGATGTGCAGCCCTCAGTTGCTACAGTCCTGCCTTCAAAAATACTTTTGGACACCGCTGCAGCTTCAAAAGCCCCTACAACTGGAACAATAGGGTGTCGCCAGAGGGGCAGGGAAGAAATTCAAATTCAGCCACAGTGTCATCATTGAAATAGCAAACATGATGTGATTTTTACATTTTAATTAAGCTTTTGTTCATTTCAAATGTGAAAAACTGATGTCACCTGTAACTGTACTGAAAAGCCTTTCAGTTCAAACTGTGTGTCGAAGTAAATCCGGTGCAGCTCCTCCGTAACACTTAAAGAAATCTACAAGAAATAACATTCAGTAAAACAAACGTGACAGACAGTCAGTTACTTAACTTCTGATGCTGACGATTTAAAACAAACAACTTCTTATTATCTGGAACTCACATCACTGACTCCTTTCCCTCCATTTCCAGATTTCTGCTCCCTCAAGGTCTGCAAGCAACAACAGGAAGATTAACAAAACAGCTTTGAAATGTTGACACGTTTAAACAGTTCAAGGAGTTCAAAGGTTAACTCTTTATTTACTTAGATTTAAAACTGCATTCAAATATAATACTTGAGAGCATTCACTTGGTTGCCTTTGAAGGGAATTTCAGTTCATGATTACTGACCAGATGTCTGAAGTCTGCCACCATTCCTCCACTGTGGCTCTCAGCCATGTTCAGTGCTTTAGTTTTGGTTCCCAGGACATTAAAACGGCGATATCTACGAAGAGAAAAGACAAAGGCGAACTCAATGATTCTGAAATGAAATAAATCTGAACGCTCGGTGGAGCTCCCATAGAAACACTGATAATATTTCAGACAGCGGAAACTCACCCTTTAATCTGAGGAACCTCCCTAATGTCAAAGGTAAGATCAAGACCACAAGGAGAAACAACATGGTTTAGAATTGTTTTAAATGAAAAATAAAGAACAATGGCAGGAAGAAAGTAATCCAGAGGGAAAAAAAGACCCAATCTCACCTGTCCATGGATACGACCACTGTCATGGAGTGGTTCAGCTCAGGAAACTTTACCAGAATTCTGACCAAAAAAAAAAAGGAAAATTGACTATATCAAAACTTAACTGTTCCACTAACGATAAACACAAAAACTGAGACCAAAGTCGTGAAATACAACATAAACAAACACACAGTTAGCCATATTTTTATATCAGAGTTCTACTTTAGTTGAATACTATTTTATTAAAACATTGAATCAAGATACTAGATTGTGCTCCTATAGTAGACCTACAACCAAAAGCAATATTAAGAGCAGGAGTCTTCACTCACATTCATTTCAGCTAAACAATAAGAGCCATCTTTACCTTCGTCCTAAGATTCTATGCATGACTTTCTTGCCAGAAAGAAACAGGCTGAAAGTCCATACTTTAAGAAAGAGCCTTAACCCAGAATAACCTGCAACGATCTGAATTATTACAAGAATCTGCAGAACATAGTTCTACTCAAGCTTAGCAAAAATGGAAAATGTAGAATGCAAGAAAAAAGTGTTTCTCTATGCATGTGTGCTCTATGTTGGAATTATTCCCGCTCTATCAAGTAACAGCTGTTTGACCCTGACACGCAAAATCTGTCACATTTATCGGCCTAATTTATCATTTCACAATAAAGGTCTATGTCATAACAGTTTTCCATCAACAGGAAACGTGGTCTGATGACTGACGCACTGTGACAGCTGTTTGGCATCAAATATGAGGCCAGGCGCTCAGTTTGAATCAGTGTTGTGAAAGACAAGCAGAACGGTTCTTCTGCATTCAGGAACCTTTTCACCTTTTTGTTCAACTTCCCAACTAGCAATAAATGGACCACCAACGTGAAGAAGACCATTTCTGTTGACTCTGAAGAGTCTAAATGAATGTTCTATTACTAAAAGAAGTATGTGGCTGTATGAATTATCTATAAATAAAGACGAACTTGTATACAAAACAAGCCTGACCTTGTCTTTGCAGAGAACTGGACATTTGTGCGCAGAACCAGAGGGCCTTTTCCTTGAGGCATGGAAGGCTGAGTCTCAACCACAAATGAACTGTAGGTTGCAAAACAGGAAAATTCTGATTAAAAAATATATTTTTTGGAAAAACCAAGACAATTGAGCAAACTTTTATGAGAAGCTAAAACCTTTTGAGTAATTTTTGTAGGAGAGAGTCTGTTCTTTCCTGTAGTTTGGGTTTCTGGGCTTTCACTGGGTCATTTTCATACGTCATTTTCCCTACAAGCTCATCCAGCTTTTTCAAGAACTCCAGCATCTGGAAAAGACTCATGGCCACACTGGTGAACCTAAAAAAAGCAAACAAGGAATGTTAAATCTTACTCCACCATTTCATTCTCTGGCATGCAAATTCACGTGGAGCTACTGAGCGCACCATTTCTCCATCTGATCCAAGCTAACGTTATCCGGAGCGCCGATACAGGATTTCTGCTGCCTCCTCTTCCAGTGAATGAGCTCCTTCTCCACTAAACGGTGGATCAGATCCTCAACTCGATCCAGAAGCTTATTCATATCCAACAGTATGCTCTAGTAAATGACATTGGAATAAGGAAAACTGACGGTGAACAGCATTAAATACAGTGACTGCATCATTATCCAGAATGAGAAGCTGAGTACCTTCCTACACTCGTTGAGTTTATTGATCAGGTTCTGAAGAGTTATAATCTGCTGCTTTTTCAGAGCCTCGTCTGCTGTGGCTGAGAATCAGGTTCCACAAAAGACAGATCAAAACACAAAGACAGCGTGCAGATGTGACTCAGATCATTCTATTGCTCACTGTCAGCAGACATGAAAAACCAGCAGAAAAGTCCTCACCTTCCAACCTGTGGGTTTGATATTTAAAATCAAACTCATCTTGCTGCTCTTCCAGACATATGACAGCATGTTCCATGCACTTCAGCCCAACAGATTAGGAGTAAAGCAAAATGTAACCAAGAAAGTTGAAAAGTTGGAACATTTGTGAACTACTAACGAACTGTGCACCTGTACGTCGTTCTTCAGAGTTGCTATTTTACACTCAAGGTCTTGCTGGCAGCTTATCTCCATGGTTTCCTGCGCAACTGTCAAACGCTGGACCTAGAACAAAGACAGACACACGGTGTGCACAGGTCTAACTCTTCTCCTCGATGCAACACTGGTTGCTCTGGGAGTTGTTGGAAAGAGCGTGGGAGTGCGAAAAAGTGGCAATTAAAACGTGCAGCCAATTGATGAAGAGAAACCTTAGTGAGCCATAGAAACAATGACTCAGACTGACTCCGACTCATCTCTGCTCACTGACGGTTTCCGGTTCCAACATGGCGATGTCTGTATCGCAAAAAATGGCGACTGAATGGACTTTGTTTGGTTGGAGCCAGAAGTAAGTCACTTTCTAGGGGTGACATCACACTCACTCACTCCAGATCTATTTTACAGTCAATGGCAGAAATAAGCAAAACCTGATCATTAAATCCGTTTTTTACAAAACAGGTTTAGCTTTGCATCTATATCTAAATGCTAGAGTATGCAGGAGAGTGTTCTTTATGTAAGATATTACAGCTGAATAAGAAGTTGCCCAAACCTGTTCATCCAAAGTTGCATCTTTAAGAATGTCCTTTTCCTTTTCCAGATACCACTGGATTGTGCTTGCCAATTTACTGGGATCATCCTGGTGGATCTGTCACAAACAAGATACAAAGGAACTTCACATCTGTCGATCAGATCAGCTGGATGAGCTGAAACTAAGACACTCAAACAATCCTTTTGCTATGTGGATAGAAGGAAGATAAACATCTTTTAAATGCAAAGCACTATTCAGAAAGTACATCAGTGGGTCTGCTTCCCAAACCTGAAACTTGTATTTGTAACGCCTGATGTTGTGCTGCTGTAAGAATGACTCCTCCTGAACAAAGCGGCTGTGTTGTATATCCAGATTCTCCAGGAGCACCTGTAGCAGCACCATGGCCAAGGCGTGGTCCTGGGTTGCCCGTTGCCTGGAAACCCGGAAACCAACAGCATGTTTCCATGTGTCCTAACGTGGAGTGGGGGGAATGCCAGAACTCACCAGTCCTGCTTCTCTATCCACGCTGAGAGATGGTGTCTGACATCCATGGGTAAGAAGTCCCTGTCGTACAGATCATCCAGCTGCTGCTTGTAACTGGCGGGCAGCTTCAACAGACTTTCCCACTGTGCCATCCTACAACAAACAAACAAACTGCGTCACACAAACACCAGCTGAAATAACAACAAAGCGCCGTCAAAGCACGACTCCCTGGTGCATGTGCGCGTGTCGGGCTGCTTTACTCACCCTCGCTGTCACTTCACGTACAGGTCAGTGAGCTGTGAGGTCAGAACAGGCGCATAGTTTGTTGCGCGGAAAGCTGCAGCTCCAACAACAACACACTGAACCCCTGCAGCCGAGCTGCCAGTTGTTTCCCATCGCCTTTTCACGCAGCTCTCCCTTCCATTGGACAGTCACGCTCCCGCCTTTTTTGGTTCTACACGCAGAATTCGGACGCCATTGTGGCTCTAACAGAGCCGCCGCTGGTTCAGACTGTGGGCCAAAATGGCGGCCCGAGGCTCACAGTTTCTTCTTCCGCTCAACACTCAATGATAATTGGTCGAAACCTTCCCAGCAACCCTCGCACGATTGGTGGATGTGACTGTCAGATGAGTGTGGAAGGGCTTGGTGAAATGAAACGAAACTTAAGGCCCACTTCCCACTAAAGTTTCCAAGAAATGACGTCGTGAAAGTGACGAAGGAAAAATGGGTCACGTGACGCCCTCATCTGAATCAGAACGGGCTGTTAGCTTAAGAGCTAATACAAGTTCTACAAGTTCATCAAGGCAGATTACTGTTTTTATTCACAACAACTTAATCGATTCTATATGTTTTATAGATTTTTATTGGTTTAATAATATTTAGAAAAACTATTTTAACACTTGAACTGAAATCGACAGAATTAAAAAACAATCAGATCACAAATGTATGTTAAACTCTGACTGAGTGGAATGAACATCATTCTGACATGGCTTCAATAATAGAGGATAAAAACACAACCATACATCTGACTAACATTTAGATTTTAGAAAGGAAGTGATTTTTTTTTTTTTTTTAGAATACGGCAAAGTAAACTCAAATCACAATAGAAGCAACATTTTGGGACATCACTAACTAGTTTAGCATAATTTACAGCCAATTCTGATTTTCAAACTTGATTTTTCTATTCTTTGCTCTACAACATAACACTAATACAACTAAAAAGATTTGCCCAAACATTCAGTCCAGGGATGCAGACTCTTTATTTTTGGTCAACTGTGGGGGTTTGGTTTCACCAGCAGAGGTCAGACTTGCCATATAACTGAAGCCAAGCTGTCTGTGATGTAGCAACAGTCTAACTTGAAAAACAAAAAAAAAATTTATCAAAAAAATAATATGTAAAACTGCTCTTTCATCATCTTAAATCAACCTATTTTGAAAGGGTCTCGTGCATATTTTTGATTTAATATCCGTCTTATTCTTATTCAGTCTTATTCTTTCAGGAAAATGAAATACATCTTCAGTGACTAAACTCTTTTGGGATAGACTGATTACGTTTGTCAAATAATCCCTAAAATACTTTGTCATTTTTTCCTTTTAAAACTTTATTCATCTGCCAAAAGCAAGAATCATGTTTTTACTTGCCACATTTTCATCACCCAAACCCATAAATGACACTCTACAGCAGAAGAGAAATATCTCATCCAACTTGTTCCAACATGCCAAATTTGAGCTGATGTGAAAGCTCCCATAAATAAATACTAAAAAAATAAGTAAATAAATTAGCAGCTGGATGACTCATTTGGTTGCATGCAGGACTGCAAAAGGGAAAATGGGGTTTGTTTCCCAAAGGGTGCCGTGAGTTTAATCCAGTGTGGGTCCTTTGGCAAGAACCTTCACTCTACTGCCTAACTATGTAGTCACAAGCGGGACCCAGTCTGGGTTTCCCTGTGCCGCTCCTCAGCCTGGATACAATACAGGGTTGTGTCAGGAAGGGTATCTGACATTAAAACTTTCTACCAAACCAAATGTGAGGATCAAATGCAAGATATACCAAAAGGTGAAAAACAACAACAGAAAAAAATGAAATCACAGGATAAATTTAAAAGTGGGAGCACCTGTTTCCTCTTCTAACAATAAGTTAGGGATTTTGTGAAAAACTCAGTGGACGTCATAAGTACAGTGTTTTTCCCTGTTTGGGGATGGGGAGGTGATTGTATTGGGGTGACAGACAAACCTCATTATGTGTTTCCTCATAATGGACTCGCTCAAAGATTCAAACTGACATGTTGGGAGTGGAAGGGTTTAAGTTTCTTGGGGTCTTGTTCACAAGTGAGGGTTGGTGTGGCGGCCACCGTTATGCGGTCACTGTATCGGTCTGTTGGGGTGAAGAGAGAGCTAAACCAGAAAGCAAAGCTCTCAACTTACCAGTCGATCTACGTTCCAATACTCACTATGGTCATGAGCTCTGGGTCTTGATCGAAAGAACGAGGTCCCGGATCCAAGCGGCTGAAATGAGCTTCCTCTGTAGGGTGACTGGGCGCTCACTTAGAGACAGGATGAGAAGCTCGGTCACCTGAGCGGAGCTCGGAGTCGAGCCGCTGATCCTTCACAATGAGAGGAACCAGTTGAGGTCCTGGACGCCTCCCTAGGGAGGTGTTCCGGGCATGTCCCACTGGGAGGAGGCCCCGGGGAAGACCCAGGACACGCTGGAGAGACTATGTCTCTCACTGGCCTGGGAACAACTCGGGTTCCCCCAGAGGAGATGGAGGAAGTGGCCGGAGAGAGGGAAGTCTGGACATCTTTACTTAACTGCTGCCCCCGCGACCCGGATAAGCAGAAGAAAATGGATGGATGGATGTTGGTAGTAGACAGTCACATGTTGCAGGTGAACTTGGTGAGTCTCAAAGTGTAATCCGCAGACTCTCATCAAGACACAGAACTACTGTCAGAGTTTAACAGACCCAGGAGTAGAGCCCCGCCAGTGACAGACGAGACCATGACCAGAACCTGAGAACCTCTGCACTCAGACATGGTTCAGAAAACGCCACACAGCTGCAGAACATTTACCAGATGTGAGGGTACCAGGCTTTATAGACAAACCAATCACAGCCAACTCCACCGCTTTGACCTGAATGACAGGCGACCGTTGCAGGTGATTCCACTGATACCAAGACTCTTTTGCAGTCATATTACCAAACACCATGCGAATGAATATGCACATCTGGGCAGTGTCATTCAAGTCTGTGGACTTGTCCGACTGCAGTGAAAAATACTCACAATCAGCAATGTCTGACCACAGTCGCTGGGTCAAGTCCTCTGCCATGGCTTCACTGCGACGAGTAGCCGTGCTTTGATTGAAGATACTATTTCATTTTTATTTTTAAAGAACCACATGTCAGCTGCTCTTTTCCCATCTCACCATCTTGGAAGGACTTCTTGTGTTGAACAAGGAGGAGACTTACTTGAAAATGATGCTTCAGTGGCAGCTCTCACTTCTTAAAGATGTGTGAAAAGTGACAGCTGTCCAGACAACTGACACTTCAGTTTTCTCACATTTCTTTTTCTCAGTTCGCTTTTCATTGGGAAGTCAGTGTCATATTTTTTGTGAAAAGTCCTAAAATGTCGTTCCACACTTCCCTTCTTTGACATTGCCATGGTAAATAGTGAAACAACTCCTCTCCCATTCTGTATGAACGTGGTACATTTTTGTTTTTCTTGGCCAGGCTCCTTCACTCATGTTTATGCCTTTTCCTAAATTGAAGATAAAACCAAAATCCAGTCTAGCAAGCGCACTCGCTTACTTTGTAAGGATGTTCTGTGACTTAAGGATGTTCGATTGGCCGTTGTGTTTGTCAATCAAGTGACGTCCTTCACGCTGAGGATGCTTTTATGCTGATGGCAATTTAATATATATACTGAATATTGTTTCCAAAAAAATACAAAAATCACAAATCAACCTAGAAAATACACTATAAACTTGGTCTGCTTCTCTGAATAGAAACTAAAAATGTTCTACAAATATTTTTGAAGTGCATCTAATATGAACAGAAAAATGGAACATTCTTACAAAATATTCAGATCAAAGTAGAGAGGATTGAAGCTGTATATTTTTAGATCAATTTCCAACAACAAGCTGAGGAACCACCACAAAGTAATTCTAAAAATACTGAGAAGAAGAGATAAAGTACTGGATATATGTCATTACAAATATCTAAACAACGTGACAGGAGGTCATCATGTCGTGTTACGCTATTTTAATGAAAGTATGAGTGAAGGGATTATTTTAAATCCTCACCAGCCACCAACCTCACCGCAGATCACTGGTGTTTGTGTGGAAAACGTTTCCAATTACCTGTGTGTGACCCACCCAGCCACCGGTGAATTGCGCCCCCCTTTTGCGTTATATGACATGGTATATTCCACAGTGTACGCAATGAGGTGAGGGCGCCAGTTTGAGTGTTGTGCAGCAGAGGATTTGACATTTTAATTCACTTTCAGATAAGAGGAACAGACGCTCTGCTGTTCATATTAAAGAAACAATTATTTTTTCCCCCCTCATCCTGCCGCCCCCTGGAAAATGCCGCCCTGGGCGACTGACCACGACCGCCATATCAAAAACCGCCACTGGATGTACCAGGAGTAGAGACACAACGGGTAAAATTAGTAACAAAAATGTCTTTTTTTCCCCTGTGAAACCTGCATTTCTAATTTTTAGCACATTATCTTTCTGTAAACAGATTTCATTCAAAATTTCATTAGATAACTATTGCAGCATTTCAATCTCAAAGCAAAATAATAAAAAGTTAAAACATTCATATAATTACAATTCAAAACTGGCAACCATTGTTTTCTAAACTGTTTGGAATGTGATGACCCTGCTAACCAGTCAAAATAGAACAAATGCACTAAACGCATTAATTAGAAATGTGTCACTTATCAAACTTTGCAATTGAATCTATAGACTTCTTTTACTGATGAACTCTAGCTGACAGATCCTTGGATCTACTGGATTGTGAGGACCCCCCCCTCCCAGCTGCTCTGGTTCACCAGGACATCGTCCTCTTCTGTCATGGAGTTGAACATGTATTTAACTCCAGCTTTCGCTCCTGTCTTTACTCCCGCTCCCAGAGCATAACCTGCCACCCCAGCAGCTCCTCCTGTGGCAACCATCAGGGCGTCTGTTCCCAGATCAACGGCAGTGAGGATGGCTCTCTCCTTGGCTGTTGCTGAGCAGTTGACTGAGGCATAGTACACAGCTGATCCAAGGTTGTAGAGTGTGCTGACACCAGGAATCCACTCCACAACACTGTACACACGCTCCTCGTTTTTGTTGATACAGCTTCTTCTTGAGCTGCGCTTCAAGCGCTGACCTGTGGCTGGTCCAGTCAGAACATCATCCAGGGCTCTGCATTGACGGATCCAGCACTCAGACTCGGGGGGTGAGAAGGGAAAGATGCTGCTTCCTTTCCTCAGCACCGCTCGGTACATCCCGGGTGTTAGAGGTCCAGTGCTGGTCACACCAGCACACAAAGCTCCCAGTCTGTCACAGCGGTTTACGGCATCCTCCAGTCTACCGGTGCCTCCTGACACATCACTTCCTGCCAGCATGGTTCCATTCACTTTGATCCAGCCTTCACAGGGGATCTCCTGCATATCAGTACCTTCACCAACCAAGGCCAACTGCCGAATGTTAAACATGACAGCTTCCATGTGGCAATCTGCTCCATCTTTGTCTGAAGTGGATGGTCCAGGTGATGGAGCAGATGTGGACTTTTTAATCTTCTCCTCTATAAGAACTCCTATCTTCATCAGGAGCTCCTCTGTATCATCTTTTCCCAACAGGTTGTACAGCTTCAGCACCAGAGTCTGAGCCTCATCTGGGCAGCTCGCCACCAGCAACACAGGCACGATGGAGAGACCCAGCAGCTCTTGAGAGAACGCTGAGGACAATGGGTCTCCCACAGAGCTTGCAGATAGAAGTTCTTTACAGCTGACATTTCTCTGAATGTAGAAATGATCTTGAATCTGCTTCTGAAGCTTGGTCTTGAGAAATGATGTTATGAGTCTAGCAGACTGGACTCTGTCTTGGTTTTCTGAGAAAGTCACTGATTTATCTGTGGATAAAACAAGAGGCTGAGGGTTTGATGCAGCAGGAGACATATGATCTGGTTTGATTGTTGTTTTTGTCTCTTCATCATTGTTAGTTGCTGGAAGTGTAATGTTTGTGTAGATCAGTGGAGGGGGGGCTCTGCACAGTGTTTGTTCTTTCAGCAACAGCTGAATCAAAATCAACCACTTCAACTGAGAGGACATAATCTCACTCTTCAGTTTGGCGTCTTCTTCAGTCACGCTGAAAACAAGAAAGTAAAAACTCTGAGTTACTGTGTACAAAAGGATTTAACATCACTGATAAGAAAACATGTCCAACAACATCAGCTTAGTTGACATTTTTTTGATGAATTAGTGTCAACCATTCATTGTTAATTTATAAAAATGAACTGAAAGTCGATTTTAAAAAAAAATATATATATATTTTTGTGTCTTATTTATTACGGTGAAATAGTAAAAGTCATAATCTGGCTCAGATTTAGGATTGAGAAAACTCGCCAATCACAGAGACTGAGTCATTTTTAAAACATAAAGCAAAATGCAGAATAATTTTTAAAAACTTAAACTACTTTATGAATAAAAACGGAAGCAGTTTAACTACATTAGGTTAGTTGATGGTAGTTGATCAAATTATTGAATACATTTTGTAATATGTTTGATGCCACGTTTAAATTAGGTGTGTGGACATTTTTTTACTCTCAGTCATTGTTGGCCTGTTTCACAGTTGTGAAGCAAGTTCAAGTAATCAGTACTATTTTCATAGTGGTCTTTTAATGGGCTCTACGCACGGAGCAGCGTGACGTATTTGCGGTTTAAAATCAGAGCGCTCTTTTATTTCCGGTTGTGGGTAACTGTATGCATCGACTTAACAAATCTCTGAGTACTATTCCTGGTATGGTCTAATTTTTCTTATTTCTTACTTGGCCGATGTTATTTGCACATATTTAAGTGCGACCTGCATAAATAATGATGGAAATTCACGCTGACCACATGTAAAACGTGCAGCAAAGACGCTCATTGCTGCTTTGCCCGCATGTATTTAAAATGCATCTAAGGCTGGATTTGTTGTTGGACGCATGTTTTTAAAATGACGCTTAAAGTTAAAGTCCCAATAGCTGTCATGCATGTAGGTGCGTGAAACGTGTTCTCCGTGTTTGATCCATCCCCCGGCGGAGCTGCAGACAACCCCCCCCCAAAAAAGGCCAAAATTAGCCTTTGTGAATCAACAAAAACCCAGAACTCCCAAAACGCGACCATGTTCTGTATGATCACATGACTTCTGGAGATGAAACGTAGCGACGTTAGAACATCTAAAACCTGTTCAACTGAACTTTGAAGTGACTTCCAGACTGCTGGTTCTACTCCCAGCTGACGAGGAGTCTCTGCCTTCTTCATAGAGCGGCAGCGGCGTGCTCGAACCGTCACCTCACCTGTCAGACGGCTTTACCTGACACTGAAAATACATTGACAGAAATGTAGAAACGCTCTGCTGTGGAGGAATGAAAACACAACTAACAGATCATAAAGATAAAGACGTGATCATCAGATATGTCTCTCATGCTAGTTAGCATTAGCCCAAATGAAACTGACTAATCGCACTAATTTTTTTTGGCCGCATGAACCTGGAGGAAAGGTGAGGATTACGGTTACGGTTAATAAACCAAATGGTTCTGGAGTTGTGTCGCCAACATGAATTTCCATCAGATTTTGAGCTGGTTGTACATGTGAATAACATCAGCCTTAGCAAATTATCTTCAAAGTTTGTTGTGCAGGATGAGACAAAACGTTGAAATCCTTTTTGTCTTTTATTTTGGGGTGATTTGCTAGAAGGACGAACAAAGCGCTTAACATCATTTATAGTGGCTCTGGGTAGCTCCAAAAGACGTCTTGTTAACTCCAAATACTCCGCAATTTCCATGTAAACAACATAACCAGAAATGATTGAGCGGTCAAGGGCTGAACGTGGAAGTAGGTCCTACACAGAGCCCATTATGATGCTGTTTTTATCCAAAAACTAAGTCTGGTTCTAAGACAGTGTTTCTGCAGAGCAGCAGGAGTTCATTAGAAATTCACCTCTAAGTTGTGGGCGGGACCGTTGGCGATGAGCAACCCCACCTCCAGTTCCCCTCCCCATTGCTGAGAGCTGTCCTGCTAACATGCTCCAATATCACTCGCCTTTACTGTTGCACTGCTAATGTTAACTTGAGGTTGTGAGGGGCTGTAAGCTAGCTGGAGAGAGTGTAAACAAAGGGATGATGGGATATCCACAGATGCTGACCTCCGTGTCAACATTCTCTCCTGCAGCTCAGAGGTGAACTTCTGCTGAACTCCTGCTGATCTGCAGAAACTATGTCCTTGAAAACCACACGTTTTTTTGTTGTTGTGAAAATCAGCATAATCACAATGAAAAGACCACTGAGGATGCTTTTACAGTAGATCCAAAGATGATAGGAGTGGGACTTTAAATACGTATGTGTAACAGCCAGGTCTTGTCTCAGTATGTGCAGCTTCTTAAAGTGGCTTTTTGTTTTTGCAGTTTCTGTTCAGTCCAACTTCAATGCAGTTGCAGAGGCTTCAACAGGACCATGAACTTTGAGATGAGACCCAGACTGACCCAGTTGACTTTGGCTGACTGTGTGACTCAGCAAATGTTAAATAAATGTTTGTGTTTTAGGTTCAAAGTGTGTGATCTTACATTTCCTGTGTTCTCAGTGAAACATGATTTGACTTGAAGATTGGCTGCTGTCTGAAATGTTTTGCGCCTTAAAGTAGTTGTTCTCATTAAAGAATGTTGGGAATCGGCCTGTAATCAGATGGAGACTGATGGGGAGCAGAGGCTGCTTCTCAGAACTCATCTCCTATTTTTTTGCATTGAGTTATAAAATGTCTCTCCAAACTTCAAGCTGAAAAACAGTTCTATCCAAAGTGCAAAAATGTCACTTTTGATGCGTTTAAAAAGGGATTCGATTTTAAATGTATTTTTTGCATTTTATTGTTTAAATAATGACACAGAATCATGTGTCCTGTTCATTTGAACCTCTATTCAGCTTGTAAGGTAAAAGATCCTTCATTATTCATTTTCTTGTGCTTTGGGTCAATGAAAAAACAGTTTGTCTGTAAAAGTGTTCCATAAATGTCGCTGGTGGTGTTTCCCATGAAACAGTGAGGACTATTTGTTCCACACATCTAGAACATTTTTTAAAAAGTGTGTTTTCAACCAACATTCCCCAAATACTTAGTGAATCTTCTATCGTCTTTTAACATTTCAGTATAGGTAAAGGTGAGTTAATAAAAGAAACAGTTTTAAAGATATTTTTTTGGAGAGAAACTGAAAATAAGAGAATGATAGCGATACATGTTGACTTAAACCTGAGTATTTGTTGCTGACTGATGTATGCAAGATTTCCTTTGTCAAATACATTCATTTTTACATGAATTCAATATTTATTCTGAACATGTAAAAAAGGAAATTAAGAGTGTGGAATATATAAAAATCATGTGATGGCAGTAAATCAAATTACATGCAGCATTAGTCAATAGTTAAAGTCCTACCTCAAGAAGACTCAGAGCTGCAGTTCTGGGATCCGGGGAAAAAGTGTCACCAAGATGGCTACAGGCTGTCGGATGCAGTTCCTCCCCCTCACTTTCTAAAAACATGCATAACAGTCTTTTCTCTTTGCTTCCAATGAGAATCTGCTTCTTTACACATGACGTCCCACAGCCCTCCCTCTGTGTCATTCCTCTTTGAGCTCCCTCTTCTTTTTGGCCTCATTTTTCCAGAGAGCTCAAGGCTTGAATATTGATTCACGTGGGGGAAAGTCTGTGAGTTCTGAGGCTGTGTTGCTTGTCTGTTTTGTTATCACTGCGGCCCCCGGCCCCCCTGCTCCCGCTCACACAGTTGGGAGGTTTTGCTGTTGACCCACATACTAAAATGAAACGCACTCCTGAAACTACTATTTTATAGCTAATCAGGTTCAAATCTCATTATTATTGTGTTTTACTTTTTAAATACAAAGTGCAAAACATTTTATTAAGCATAAAGAATACAACATTCTTTTAAATAAATTTCTATGAACATCTTTTTAAAACCAAAAGAAATTTTAAACCAAAAGTTTCATAGACTATATTTATTTGTGTTAACTATGTATTACTAAAAAAACTCATAGCTATAAAGAAAATACATTCCAATGACGTTGCAAATCCAAAGAATTATTCTGATGTTTTAAATTAATACTACTGAATTTGCGCCGCGTCGCTCAATTCGCGCTGTTTCCAAAATTTTGCACCGCGCAAATCGCGTTCGGTGTGTAAGCACCAAGAGAAGGAACATGAACATGCCTTCTGTACAATTTGAAGGTTTTTTGTCCGATTTTTTGTTATCGGCTAAATTCTAACACTATTTTACACGCTAATGTTTCCGTATTTTTTTGTTTGAAATGAAATGAAATTGCATAAAAGTAATTTATAAATGGTATGAACACATCTTTACTGTCATCTAACTGTAAACTCAAATTCAAACATGCTGAGAAAACAAGGACAAATTTATTAGAGATTTCATAATTCTACCTCCAGGTGATCACATTTTATATTAAATCATAACAAAAAATGTCATTGTTATTTTCTATCATTATTGAAATGAAAGCTGCAGCTTTAAGGAGGATTGAGCACAACATCTG
>BSAI01000148.1:1204927-1224421 GCA_036245035.1 Adrianichthys oophorus
CATCAGCCAAACTAAACGCTGCACAGGTGAAGTGACTGCGGGGGTGTCGCGTTGCGTTTGTTTACTATACGTGCAGACAGTAGAGGAGAAGAGGACAAAAGAAATTCACCAGAAGAAGAGCTAATATATATGACTGAATTTACACAAACATTTACTCTCCGTGTGGCGACTGACCCTCGAACTTTTACTTGCCAAAGAGGAGAAAATGCTCTTGACTGGAGAGTGTTAATTTTGGACCCTTCAAAATAAAAGTCTGTTGCGATAGACTCATTTTACTATTGAGAAAAAGTACTATCACTATATCGATAGCTTTCGTTTTATTACCCAGCCTGTCCCCAGGGTTCACTTTGGTGAAGGAGGTGCAACAGTCTGGACAGGCATCACCAGTCAGCACCAGTCGGGTCTGCAGCCCGTGGCTCTGGAGTTTCAGGTGGTTCTTTTATTCCTCCATTGGGGCTCTTTGTCTTTGAAGAAAATTGGTACCGTGTGGTCCATCTCTGGTCCCACGTGTGGCAGCTATAACTCTGAGAGGCTCAGAGACATACCTCCTGTTGGTGCACAGAGTCAGGGCTGAGCATGGTGAAATAGTGTCACTTTTATGCAACTCAAATCTGAAGCAGTCTTCCTGATAAGTCAAGTTTCTACTAAAATTGCTCTGTTTAGTTCATGTGTGTGACAGATTTTTCCTGGAAATGTTACTATCAGTTCAATTGTATTCTGTATTTCAAGAGGTATTGGTAATGATGGGACCATATCTTTCAGCTAATTGTTTTATTATTCAAAAATATTTGTGTTTGGGGACATAAAAATATGTTGCAAACTTTTAATTTTATCATTACAAACTGTCCACATATCATCAGTAATACTTAACTTTAGCCTTTTTAATTCTTTGGAAGGGTAGGTGTCATTTATAATGTTATTTTCTTTAGTTTGGGGGAAAACAGAATATTAGATTGATTTTATTTTGTTTACCTTCTTTGGCTTGGCAGCAGAATGGCCACAGAACTCTGGTCAACTCTGGACAAACATTCCACTTTTGTCAAATAAATTCACCAAAAGTTGAAAAATCTCACAGCAACCAAGAAATACGTTTAGGTTCACATTTGTTGAGCTTTGATTGAAAATGTAGATTAATTAAACTAAGTAACTTAATTAATTTTGTCCCACAAAAGCAAACATCCACATTTTTGCAAAGATGGATGTGCATATGGTGTATCTGCCTTTTGTAGCCCAGAAGTTTATTCCAAAAATGTGGCAGCAGCTCGGCGATTATTGGAGACAGCCGTTTATTCCATCACAGACAGAATGGTGATGGTTAATTGGTTTGTTTTGTTGTGAAAATTGGTGAAAAAATGGAGACAACACCAGATGAACATTTCAGGATTTCCTGAAACGATGACAACATTGTATCATGTTCTGATTATCACTGGTTGTGAACGTTTCTTTTCTCCTTGAAGCATCATCAATCTCCGTATCAAAAATCCTCTTTGCTTTCATGTGGATCATTTACCTGGAGACACGCCCACCTTTCCGTCTCAATAATCCACGTTCAAACCAGTTTCTGTAATTTGTCGCTCACTTCCTTTGCACCTCCACCAGGCAATAGCTCGTTTTTACCTGCAGTTGTCTTTCCAATATCACACATCTGCTTGCACCATTCATGCAGATTTCTCACCAGGATGTTTCTTTGGCGTTTGCCACCGCAAAAAGTTTAAACACTAAATCAAATTAACATTTCTTGGCCATTGTAACACAACACAACCACCACAGACAGCCGGGGTCTGAACGATTGTGTACGGCCCGGTGTGTGTGTGTGCCTTAAAGGAGCCCGGCCACAATAGAGATAGACGTCCAACAATAAAAAAGCCCAGAAAATTACAGAACATTTCAGAAATGCGTGAAGGGATAAAAATACAGCAAATATAAGTAATTTATTTACTTACATTTAACCTTATATCTGGAGCATTACAGATTTCTTTTTTTTACTTTTTCAATTTTTACAGCGATTTGATCTTTATCATTTAGAATCTTCTGTTTCCATACTCAGAGTGAGAATATACGTATGCGAGTGGTTGATAGTGAAATATGTCTTGAACGGCCCCTCATAGAATCCTTTGCTTCATTCTTGCTCTATGTCCTCTTCTAGTGGAATGCCTTCAACTGAGAGATGCCCGACAGTTTGGTTTTTGGAACTTTAGACTGGTCAGTCTGTAAAAGAAATGTACTTTTACCGCCATCATTAGGCAGAACTTTTAAAAGTCTTTTGAAAATACAAGAAGACTCTATAGTCCAGTCAGTTTCAACTCAAACTGAATATTATTGGTAATCATTATCCATCACAATCATGGTAAACTAAGTTACAGACATTACTCAAAGATCCAATTAGAAATTGAAAACAAATCAGGTTTCAAGGCTGAATGTTGAATGTCTGTTTAATGTCAGCATCAGACTATCTTCATCGTTTGCAGTAGGACGCGTTGGTCACTGAGCAGAGTGTTGCAACTGAGCAGAGGAAACATTCCAGCTGCAGTTTGTAAATAAATAGTTACGGAAAAGTCATTGCTTTCACAATTTCTTTTTCATAATGTAGCTGATAACATTTCAGTCGACTCTGATTCACAAACATTTTGGGCAACTATAACAGCTGAAGACTTCAGGGAGAAAAAAGTATGCACTGTAGTTACAGCGACCTCCAGTGGTGACCATGTACATGTCGGTCTCCAGTGCTGGTGTCTGGGAGGACTTTTTTATACAATTTGCTTAAACAGAAAAACTCAGTTTGCGTAAAAAATATTTTTCACATCGTTTCTTTTTTAAACAATTCAACAAAACAACTCTAATGGTTTTTTTCTTTTAGTTTGAAAATTTTCATCATGTGGTTTATAAAAATTCCTTTGAGCAACATTTAATTTACAAAAACAGGAAGAAGATTGTTCTTAGAAACAATGCTTTGTTTGGCTTTAGACAGTTATTGCATCTAAAGACGCAGGATGCGTTTTTAAAGCAACAGGTCATTTACACAGACTTTCCAAATGTCCAGTCATTCAAAAGAGCTCAGAAAATAGGTTGAGGAAAAAGGACAGTAAACCTTCAGTACAAGGATGTTTCTGATTCAAGATATGAAAGAGTCACTCTATTACCTTCTCAGAATGGCCTTTGTTACCCATAGCAACAGCAGACAGGACCAGACAAGGGCAGCTGGATTTTTACAGGAAATAGACCATGAACTGTTGCATCTCTACACTGTAAACAGTCACTGACTTTAAGCAAATACTAAAGGCAAATACTGTAAATACTCCATCAAGGGCAGATTATTTTATAAAGTATAAAATGCAGATTGCTGGGAGACCCATTTTAAAGCATCCCAGACAACTGATGCGAAAAGCAAAAAAAAAAACATTTTAGAAAGAGTTTTACACTGGAAATATTTTCTTTTTGGCGTCAGAATAGGCTTATAGGTGACATCACAATGTGTTGCATTCATTGCTCTCTGTCAATTAAAACTGCATGATGTTGGAGAAAAATATTTGAGTTATTTACTGCATTTAATTTTAGGCCCATCAATTTCAGCTGGAGTCATTTCAGAAAGGCTTTTGTCACAACAAAGAAATCCTAAAAATGTGAACAGAATTCAGACCCAACCATGATCTTTTTATTCAAAAAGAACTGTGACTGGAAAAGTACTGACTGGGAAACAAAACAAGGCAAAACGACTTTCTAAGGAGTTTGTATGTTCTCCTTGGGTGTGTGGCGTTTTCTCCGGCTTCCTCCCACAGTCCAAAATGTGCATTGTGGGTCAGTTTGTAACTTGAAAGTGTTTGTGTATGTTTGGTTATGTGGTCACACAACAGACTTGCAGGTGTACCCCACCTTTATCCAACAGTAGCTGGGATAGGCTCCAGCAACCCAGTGACCCCAAAAGGGATTAAGTGTGTTTAGAAAATAGATGGATGGACTTCCCATTATTTCCACATCTTTAACACATAACTTTGTGGTTTTTCCATTACTTCATGAAAATCTATCCATGATCCAGGAAGTTGCAGAAGCTTTTGCCAGCTACCTTACAACAAGGTATTTAATCATATCTTTAGCCGAGTTAAAACCATTGAAACACTAATAGATAAAAAAACAAGTGTCTTCCTGTCACCAATGTAGAAACAAGAACTTATTTGCATTTAAAAACATTTCAGATGAGTGGTTAAACATTGGTGTTTCTGTAAGCTAATGGATAAGAGTCCCTCAGAAGGGTTATATTTGTGTTTAGGTCAAAGTCAGAGTGAGGCAGGAAGCTGACTCTGTTATTTCACACATCAGCCCATGACTGAGGAGATGAAACTACAGTGATCACCAATTCTGCCTTAGGTCGCAACACGCACTCAGAGCTTTTTTGTTTTAGATGTTTGCAGATATAATCAGTTTTGAAGTAAACCATCAGTGTAACACATTCATGAGGCCGTAAAGGCATCAGCAGAGCAGGTTTATTCCCTCCAAGAACTTTGAACTTCTGATTTAGTTTAATGAAAAAAGAAAAAAAAAACATATGACATTCCAAATGCAAGAAAATATTCACCAAAAACATTAGCAACTACTGGTGTCCAACTCAAACTAAGAAGTTGATTGGAAAAAATGTAAAGCTTTTTTAGAAATCAAACATCCTAAAGTAGCTGTCTCTTTTATTAAAAAAAATATATATATATTCATTTTATGGGGTAGAAACAATATTGTTGAATTATACTAAAAAGTTTTTAGTCTTTGAAAACAGTATTTATGTTTTAATTGTTAATAACGCCAGATAAAAATATAGTAAATAAGTCAGAGGCAGCCAAGAAAAGTGACTTTTTACCATCCTAAAGCAGACTAAAAATGTCATTTAGACCACAAATCTTCTCACCTTGAAACTTTATCTTCTGCAAAGGAAATGTCATCCAGTCTCTGCAACCTGTAAACAAATGCCTATAGGTGTCCTAGATCCTCCTTTTGTGGGTGTAATGAACATAAATGTTTTTCCTATTTCTATTTGTGAACTTTAACATTTGGATGAGAAAAAATGCTGTTGAAGCAGTCATTAAAAACACAGATGTTCAATAAAATATGCATTTATTAAGGATGAAAGTGGTATTGTACTAAAATGGTCCTGAACTCCAGTTCTTCTCTCTCTCTCACACACACACACACACACACACACAATTCATACACATTAACAAAACAGAAAATCAACTCAAACGCAAATACAACCAAAATGCATTTTAAACATGTCTCTGCACACACACACACACACACACATATGCGTTTGAATGGTTTGAATGATTGTGAGGATTGTCAAGGATATGGTGTCGCTCCCTCTGGAAACTATTATAAAACTCAGAGCCTGCAAAAACGTTACACAATTTCACAGGGGATCCAAACAAATGTGTAAATTTAAAATGGTGATCTGCTTTTTAAATAAAGATCCCATTTGCAAATAAGTGGAAACAAATGATGTCATGTGGTAATATATCACATAATGTAATCTGGTATAAAGAAAGTGGTTAGAATGGTAACGATGCCTTTCAAAGGTGCATAAAATCTTCTGTCAAAATTACTCTAAATCTGAAAGCAGTCATATGAAAGAGTCGACATGGAAGTCAGTTTGGCTTCAAACCAGCAAAGCAACTGAGGTGAAGGCCTTTAAAAACACACTTTAACTTCAAAATATGTGTTTTCTAAAAGCAAATGATTTCATTTGCTTAACCTAAAGGAAAATAAAAAGGAGGGAACCAGTAAAAAAATGTTTCTCTTCATCAATCAGTAAAGTATTTCTAAACCGCATTAAAACAGCAAAGTGTGTTTAGGCAACAGAACTTCCAATAGGATTCCATGAAGTACACGACTTCTTATCTAACAATGTCACAGTGCAAAGTCATGTGTGTGCAGACGGCTCATACAATCTCATCTTACAAGGCACAAGCTCATGAGTTTTCTGGGATTGAAGGATGACAGGAAGTTAGCTGCTCCAGAACCCGTTTCAGGAAGAGCTCCCTCTGACACCACCAGAACAACAACAAAAACCCTAAAAAGTTTGTCTCGTCTCTCGTGGGAATCTGTTGCTGATTTTAAAACAAGATTTTTTAAAAATCTGAAAAGTTTGAATTCAATTGGCATTTTTTTTACTATATATATATATATATATATATATATACACATATGTATGTATGTATATACTATGCTGTATCATCTGTTGTGTTAATTCTGTTTCTGGATGTAAAGTTAAGGCTTAAAGACTGATCCATTATCTGTAGTTAACAAGTGCTTTAACACAAACTTTTTTTGTTCTTTACATTAGAAGTCACTTGACAGTACTGTCAATAAGTTTGCTAGTTGAGTTGATGCATTTGTCCCCAAAAAAGCCCAAAGAAGAACTGAAAATGATTTCTGCACCATCCTCAGACTGGTGAGTACTTGGTGTTTTTCTTTATCTTATTTATTTAGACTTGTCTGCTACGAGTTGAATTTATCCCTATTTTTTCCAATTCATATGAACATTTTTCATACAAAAACCCAAACATGAGGAAAAAAAAAGACAAAATTACGATGCCCAACTCACCCCATTCATTAAAAAAAATGCTATTGATCAATAAAAGTTCTACAGAGAACACTTTAGACTGAGCAAATTCAAGCTTGGTAGGTTGTTTATGTTAATAACAACGCACCAAAACTTAAAAACATATATTTAACCCTTTATAATGAATTAATTTCATTTTACAGTTCAGAAAAGTCAAGCTGGCTTCCACAACCAGATAAAGCAACGCATGAGGTCTCCAATGAGGTCCGACGCTCCAGCAGAAGAGAGGAAGAAAGAAAAACTGACGTAAAAAACAGGTTGGAAAACATCTGAACTCTTCACTTCAGTTCCAACATGAGAACTGCAGGTTCAGATAAGACCCCGCCTTTAAAGAAGACGCCTGTTGAGACAACATGTCAGAAACACCAGGAACAGTCTTGCAGTCACAGTTGACATGAAAAGCAGTCCTTCAACTTTATCTTTGTTCAAATTACACTTAAATGAGAGAACTATTTTTCTGTTTTTAAAGCAACATGAGCCGGGGTTGTCATTATGAACTCAAATATCCGTTCAATTGTATCTGCACAGCATGAGTGTCAATGTCCCTCTGGAGCTGCTGGGGGCTCTTTAACTTCTACAGGAGGGTGATCTTCTTTATGATCCACATGGACTCGCTTTTTTTCCTGAGAGGCCAACTCGTGATGCTGTTTTTCAGAGTCCCGGGAGCCGGACTGTACCAGACTTAAACCTTTTGGGGTGGGGGATTGGTACCGGTGTCTGTAGCCAAAGGCACGCAGGTGATAGGCATAGTATTCCAACAAATACATGCCTGCAGCGTCCACGTAATGAAAGGACACGGACAGATCTGAGCAGCATTGTGGGCCCTAAGACAAAAAGAGACACAAAATGGATCACACTGAGTCACAAATGGGTCGTGCTTGTAAAAACAAAATCATTTCATAGAACCTGTGTCATTTTCTAGGACATAGATTCTTCAGAAAGGCAGGAGCTCATCAAAAATTCACCTCTGAGTTACGGGCAGGACCAGTGTGAGGTAGCAATCCCCCCTTCCCATCACCCACAACCGAGAGCTTTCTGTTTATACGCTCTTCCACTAGCTTACAGTCCCTCAGAACTAGAGAAGTCTCAATCCGATCACGCGATCAGAAATCAGGCCCGATCAGGTGGTTGATGACTCAATCGAAATCGAATGTTGTCTCCCAGTCTTCATGCTATGACCACATAATTAAAGCTTTCTATTCCAGATAAATACTCGACTAGAAGTTTGCAATAAATGAACGGATCGCAACATTTTAATGCCGTAAAGTGCGGCAGAATATGGTACTAGTTTGAGCAGGAGACCAACAAAAACAGCTTGGTACAGTTAGTGAGATATTCATGGATTCAGACTTACGGGGCCAATAACTTTTAATAAACATTTTAAACTGACGGCAAGTATCCCTTTTGGGTTGTCTTAACACAAATAATAACCTACAAAGGCATTTAAGAGAAAAAAGATCAGGTTTGTGTTTCTTTACACTGAGAACAGCGCTCTCCGTGCTGCCAACAGAGACATCATTGAAACGCTGCAGATCCAGGAGAAGGATTGAACCCATGAAGAACGGATCCTTTTTTATTTCTCTTTGACAGAGTCCCAGTTAAGCAGAATCAACTACTGTGGTAATAAAACCGATTATTGGATGTCCATGCATGTTGACGCCAGGTTTAAAGAAGTTAAAAAAGAATCCCATAATCTCTTAAAGAAATAAATGGTTCTGTAGATATGAGCTAGTCATGAAAACTCTTTCATGCTACAGCAATGATTTAGGAATTAAATTTTTTTTTACTGAGATATGAATCATATCTGATCAAAAATGTGCAATATTTCTGAAGATACTAAAGCTCAAGTCACCAAACTTTCTCACATGACTCATTTCCACCTTTTTCTACCAGTTAATAGTCAATAATTTTAATAGTTGCTCTATATTTACTTAATTGTTAAAGCTACTTCACAGAGGTGCTCTGTTTAAGGGTTAAATGACAAAGAAGGTTAATGAAATAAAAATAGGGATCAGCCTGGATCTGTTTATTAAACTTGTTATTTTTTTAAATGCATTACAAAAGTATTGAATCAGGACTCTGTTTTGGCAGATACTCAAAATCAACTGACCCGGAATTGGCTCAGGCCCAAAAAAACCTGGTCAGGACATCCCTACTCATAACCGCAACCTAACATAACCAGCACAACAAGAGTATCAGAGTTATCCAGCTGTACCGGTTTGATCCAGATTCCAGCTCCACCGAGGAAAACAAAGACGTTCATGAATCTGTCGGTCTACAAGCGGATGCGCCAGAATGGAGCAGAACAGGGAGCTTGTGGCCCGCCCAACGTATTTTCTATGCCACGAATATGATCTTAGTTTAACTGCATTTGTTCATTGGCTCCTGATTCACCACGATTTGAATAAAGAAAAACTCCTAAATGCAACTTAAATCTCAACTTTCTCTATGTCCTCCATCATCAGAAAAATTCCACAAGAGCATGTTAAAAACATCAAAACCCAATTATTATCAGAGTGGGTCTTTATGCTATTTTCACATTCCTCATTGACTTAGGAATGTTTGTAGTTTTCTGTACTTACCTCTACAATGGGGTAGTAGCAGTAGCTCCAATACCAGAAGCTCTTTGGAAACTTGGCAGTGAGGTGTTGCTCCGGGACAAATGGGTGAAATGTCTCCCTGTGTGCAGAGTCTCTGGAGTCTCCTGCCTTCACTCCAACTTTCTCCATGCACTGCCCCATGGCCAGATCCTCCACAGAGGTAGTGTGAGTGCACACTTTGTTTTGAAAACCTTCCATGAACCTCCGCAGAGCTTCCCTGCTGAGCACATAGCCTGCACCACCGCTCATGTATCCCTGCTTGGCATAGGGCTTGAATCGTCGACCAAAGTAAATGGGATCTTGAGCTGTGTAGTTTGCAAGGATCCAGCGTAGGTTGTCGACGATTACATAAGTGTCATCATCTGCTTTGAGGAACCAATCTGCCTCTTCTGCATGATGCTCGTAGGCATAATGGAAGGCTCGGATCGTTTTCCAGTACAGCTGATCGCGCCCTTCTTTTGTTCCTAACCCCACTGTAGGAAAGTCCGGGTCATCCACAGAGCTCATGAAAATCACTATATTGCAGTGGCGACTCCACGTGTACTTCACATGACGAGCCTTCTTCTCCAGGTTGTTGGGTCCAGTCATAACCCAGCAAAGAATGCGTACCTTTTTATACAACTCATCCGCTAAGTGGCTATCCTCACCTGGCAAAGAGATACGGATAATTAGTTAACTCCAGTATCAGTTTTTGAACTAACAAACATAAATAAATGAAACAAATGAGAAAATCTGAAAAATTCTCTCTAGGAAACATAAACATATAGTGTTTTTCAAATACCATATTTCATGATACACTGGGGTACCATGAAATATGTATGGTGGGGTGCACCGGGAGAAATTATTCAATTTCATCTAATTGGTCTAAAAAAACATTTACCATTACTAGAACGTCAGCTCTGAGTAAATCCAAACAGAACCAGGTTTCACAATGAGAGAGTAGGAATATGAAAGATCAGAACATCTTTTTTTGTGTTTATTTGAAGCATACAGGTGTGATACTTTCCGGCATCAGCACCACTGCTTTTCAGTAAATCTCCCATGATTCACTGGGTTAATGTGAAAGCATCTCTTACGGCACCCACTGTTTACCGTCATAAAGGACACCAGCGCAAACATCGAACAGTCTGATCAAACGGTTTGTAAATCTTCTTGACAGAAGCAGGTAAACAGTTTAGTTCTCCTTCAAGGTTTGGAGCACAAAGGAATCTTTAACAACCAGAGATCCCAGCATTTGGTTCAAGTCTTCTTTCCAACTCAAACAGTCAGTTTCTAATGACGCCTGTTTGGAGAACAAACTCAATTTTAGACTTCAATCACGTTGAAAAAAAATTCACTTAAGTTTAAATAGAAGTAAAAACGAATTAATAATAATAACTAATAAAGTAACAAAATAAACAAACCATTGTTTTTTTTATTTTTTTATTTCAAAAGTAAATGTTAATGTTACGGCTGCACGGTGGCGCAGTGGTTAGCGCTCCTGCCTCACAGCAAGAAGGTTCCCGGTTCAAGTCCTGGCTGGGGTTCCTTTCTGTGTGGAGTTTGCATGTTCTCCCCGTGCATGCGTGGGTTTTCTCCGGGGACTCCGGCTTCCTCCCACCGTCCAAAAACATGCTTCATAGGTTCATTGGTCACTCTAAATTGTCCCTAGGTGTGAATGGGTGTGTATGGGTGTGTGATTGTGGCCCCTGCGACAGACTGGCGACCAGTCCAGGGGTGTCCCCTGCCTTCGCCCATGAGTAGCCGGGTTAGGCTCCAGCAACCCCGTGACCCCGAAAGGGATAAAGCGGATTGGAAAATGAATGAATGTTAATGTTACATTTTTGATTCAGACAAGAAAAAAAACTTTAATTAAAACTATTACAGAAATGCTTTCAAGATCCTGAGGGAAAGGTACATCATTAATACAGACCACAAAAGCTTCTCTTTTTTTTACACTTTCAGTTGCTTGAGTGTCTTGTAATTTTCATCAAGGGAAAAGTGGACCTTGGCTCAAAAAAGGTTGAAAAACACAGACTTGCCGACTGTTAACCGGTCTGGTTCTGATGTGGCTGAGCAGCAGTCTAGCTACGGCAGATGACTCACACTGGCTACAGATGGCTTGTGGTCCTGCAGCAACCACAGGCTCTGCTGCCGACCTCGCAGACCTCCGAACTCACATAGGTTAATTAGGTTAACTCAAGTAGGTCATTTAATTTGTTTCAACTTCACAAAAATTTGAAGCCAACAAAATGGATACGAAGCGGAGAGGCCGGACCGCAGAGGCCGGACCAGACTGGATGCAGCGTGAGTGCCTCTCGCACTTTTCAAGTTACATAAAGACTCCGGCGTCCGGACCAGAGCTAGACCGCATGCAGTATGAGCCCGGGGTTAGAAAAATTCAGCTGTTAAGTGGATTTTAATACATGTTTCTGTTCTTAAGCTTCTATGTTATTAACAAACAAAGTGAAAAGAAAATGACATAAACAGTGAAAAAATTATATTAGAATGAATTAAGAAACACTAAGGAACTATTTCCAAAGTGCTTTATTCTGAAGGTAAAGGTTTTTCTTCATACTGTAAAAAATCAAGTGATGTCAGGGTAAATACCATGCTAAATCCTCAAAACAAATAGCAGCCAAAATTGAAGAAAAAGTTGTGGAAAGTATTGATTTTAGTATAAAGGTCAATTAATAAAATAAAATATGACTTTTTTTCTAATCAGATATCTTAGGGGTTTCTCCCAGAGAGCTTCCTCCTTGCTTATTGTCCAGCTGTTCCTACTACTGTTCTACTTGTGAAATTATCTGGACGCAGTGCCTGATCTGAGTAATCAATAAGTGGGACAAAGACAATTGGAAACCAGCTGGGAGGACCAGGAGGAAAACCATAGAATATAACCGTGTTCTGAGTCATGGAAACAGGCAGTGTGGTGGAAATAATATTATCTGGGGTTGTAGCCGCTGCTTTTTAGTGAAAAGTGAAACTACACTTCTGTAAATGTGGAAAACTAACAAAAACCATAAAATATGTAATCTTCTGTATCATCATAACGTCTAAAATTAGAATAAACTATTGATAAGACAGTAACAAGTTTAGAACACAAACTAAGTAAAGGATGCAGTTTTTTAACTTTTACACTTAGTGCAGATAGTTTCTTCATGTGAGGGCTGTTCGTAGATACCCGTGATACTGCTTTTGCTTTTTAGTCATTTTTAAGAAGACCTTCCTTCTTTACACATATTTGATCACATTTTACACAATAAGAACATTCTTTAGATTCTTTGTGCAATAAATCTAAATTAACAGCATAAAGCTATAATCATTCCTCTTAAAAAAGGGGAATGTATCAAGTTTTTTTTTTTTTTACTGGTTTACAGCCTTTAAAAAAAAAAAATACAAAAAATACAAAAAAAGTCAAAGGTGAAAAGCTCAATTTTAAAGGTCAGCTTTATTTTTTGCTTCTGAAAGAAAAAGGTTTAACTGGTAAGTCTGGTTGAGACAAATAGGACTGATCAAACCAGTAGCTCCACTTTAACAATGACGGTTTGGTTAGTGTGTCACAGATCAGTTACTAGAACTGGAGGTTTTACTTCATTGAGTAAATGTTTACTTCTCTGTGGGATACAACCTTTAACACTCACAGCAGACATTAGAAAATAAGAGGAAAGAACGACTACAGCTTGAAGTTTGGACCGTCAAAAATATTTCCAAGTCGCTTTAAAAAGGACATACCTATGTGGTGTGGGTGTTTGAGGTTGAAAAGTGCAGATCTCTCCTTCTTCCAGATTTTTTTTTCTTCCTCCAGTTGTTGCTGGAATTCACCCGGATCAGCAAAGCCGGCAGACTCTGGCGCTGTCCGCTCAAACCACACCTGCCGCAGAAACACGTACAGCGTGAAAGTTCCCACGACGAACCCCGAGTAAAAGGAGAACCTGGACCCCATGGCCTTCATGCTGAACCAGATGCTTGCTTGGCAGCAGTTCACGCGTGGAGAAGCTGCGCACGTGGAGAAAGAGAGCAGGCACGAGCTGTGGCGGCAATCCACCCCGACAGAGGAGCGAGGAGGCCGCCTCGACTGTACAAACGACCGTCACCGAGGCTTGTCACGGTGTTCAGCGTCACTCCTTCCTTGAGGTGTGGTTTACTCACCAGAGGTGACGCACAGACCATCCCCGCTGCGCTTCCCCACAGCCTCCCTACTGCGGTGTCAGTGTCATCTCTCAGGGGGGGGGAAAGCGCTTCCGCTGTTTACAACAGCCGAGCTAGCCATCCACGACAGCTAACATATCAACTCACGGCTTTATCAGAACAGGAACAGAAATATTCAAGAAGGTCGTCCAACCATTTCTTAGGATCAATAAACCATAACAGTGAATGCTCCCAACTTTAAAAGTCAAATCTATTTTGTTTTGGGGCAGTTAGGGTAAGCTAGCTGGCTACTCGGTCAGTGGACCGACAGCGCCAATGCTAACTTTAGCAGCGAGTTGTTCTCCTTTGCCTCGCGGCCACACGTTTAAACTAAACATTTCTGAGCTGACTGACCGACGGGTTCACGGCAGTCACACTCCAGTACCGTACGAGATGGTTAGTGAAATAAAAACCAAAACGCGAAACTGCACACCACTGCGTTAAAAACGACATCTGTCTGACTTAACGACAACTTCCGGCCACTCAAACGTCCATTTCCGGTTAAGCAAAAATACAATAAAATAAATAAAAGCTAGACACGTCAGTTACTTTCACAAATCACAAAATATTCAAACAAAATTTCCAACAAATTATTCGATTAACAAATAAAAGACAAAAAATAAATAAAAAGATAGAAGGACTAACCCATCTTTTACTTATTGAATACGGTTGCATTTTTTACCATTTTGTGAAATTTAGCCGAATGGATTGACTACAATTCACCTTCTATGTACTAATTTGTATTCCCGAAATTCTAAACGTTGGTTTATTTAAACTATATGTTCTATATTAATAAGTAAAAATGTCACTCAGGTTCAGATCAACGTAGTAGTTATTCAATCCCCTTCAAATATACACAGAATGTTGTCATAAAAGGCCGATTAAATGTATATTCCAACAACTATTCAACAATCTAAGCACTGATTAACAAAAAAATGTAAACTACTGACATACTATGTTGTGTCAGTCTTTGTCCAAATAAACAGAAGAGTTTTCAAAGCTGTGAACTTGTTACTGAAATAAAGGCAATAAAAAAAAAGATTTAAAAGCTGCAGCCTTTCAATTCATTTATTGATGTCCAATCAAACCTTTAGGTCTCAATTATTCTAACTATTTTTTTAATCAAACTGTGATTTGACATATTGCAGTGACTTAAGTGTCTTATTTGGTTACATGATTAAATGAGGTTTAGAAAATGTGGCTCAGAGTCTAACGGCCTGCAGAAAAACACAAGAAAAGCTGCAGACTCCATGTTTCCCTCATTACCTCATCGTAAAGCTTGTAATTTTGGGGGGCGGTGTTGCAAATGTACATCTCTCCATAAACACATCTTAATGAGACGTTAAAGTGCAAACACATTTTGAAACTCCATGTTAACAGAAAGGGAACTATTTTAGACAAGTATATGTAAATGCAAACTAAAGACGAGAACCTGGGCCGCCTGGTGTCTACAAACACCGAAGTCAAAGTAGCTTATTGTTTTATGAGTCCACATGAAATTCCAGTTTGCGTGTCCTGGTTAGAGATGTGACATATCCTGGAGGTTGTTTGTTTAAGTATCCCCTCTTCCTGCTAGATAATTGTTCAACACAAATAAAGATTTCTATTCAGACAAACAAAATCGCAATTTTATAACATTCTAAAATGCTTTTCATACTTTTAAAAAATAAATGAATATCCAAACAAAAATATTATTAGTAACGTCGTTCTAAATCCAAGTGTAATATAACTTATAACCCTTATGACACTAAAAACTGCAGTTAGAAATGTTTTTAACTCCAAAAGGACCAACTTTTCGATGGATGGGTTAAATTAACTCAGGATAAATAGGGTTAAAATGAAACCACTATAAACAAAACTTTGCTCCAACAATAACCCAGAAATATATCCCAACATGACAAACCCAAGAATCATGTAGAAGAAATAACCCAAGTGTGTTAAGAGTTGTGTCACAATATTTCTTTTTGTGTGCATTTTTTTAAAGATCTTTTTCTAAACTTCCTTTTTCAGGTTTTTAATTTAATTTTTTTTATTAGGAATCTACAAGAACTAGAGACAACACAAATGCATTCTCCGAGACAAAACCAGAATAGTTTTCATCTGCAACTGAACTGACTGAGCGAGCTGTCGCTGCAGCAGATGAGATACATTTTCAGAAGTTTCTCATGTCTTCTTCATGTTTTTATGTCACTATGACAGTTTGAAAATAGTTTATTGACTAAACGGTAACAGAAGCTACAGCTTCTGCCCATCTCCTTTTGAAGCATGTTTTTTTCTTAGGTTCTGTCAATTGGAGACTTCTTTTCTTCCTTTAAATTCATAAAATGAAAATGACTGTTGTAATCAGCGAGTGTATTTAACTATTATTTATATGTTTGACATAAATAAACCAGAGTGAAAGTGGTCATTCACCTGTGTAGCATCATGTAGGGTATCTGGTGTAACTCCATTGATGATAAAAGCTGGGGTTCAATAACAGAATGTGTTGCAGATGTCATGCTGCTGAATAATGATCTCTAATTTTTTGTTTCTAGATCAGATTTAAAAGACAAACAAGAACAGATGAGATGTAAACAGTGTGTGTGTTTTTTTTAAAGATTATGAAACCATTGTGGTTCCAGTAACGTCATTGCATGCGCCCTTCCCTTCTCCTAAATTCGCTGGAGCAACCCAGCTGTCTGCTGGTAGAAGCAAGTTCCATGCTGAACCACAGCCAGACAGGGATTCTAGACTCATCTGCATGAATACTCATTGCAGATAAGTTATGCAATAGTCTTTCTTTACCATGGATAATTAAGTATGGAGCAATTTATAATAATAATATATAATAAACAATTAAAGTGGCATTACACCATGTTTCTCAACCTTATGCAAGTACAGAACTGTACAAAGTCAGCCCTTTAGGTTCATGTTTGAAGGGATTTTTCTGCATTCCAGCTGTGATTTTCTTTGCTAAATCAATTGAATGCTCATGTGAAAAATACAGCTTTCTTAACAGACTACAGGCCTTCAAGTGTTTGAACAAAAAGACTTTCCAACAGGTGGAAAAACACACATCCAACTTTAACTTTTAACTAGAAACTTTTTTCTCTTTTTCACGATCAGCAAGAACTGGAATGTAAGTCAACTAGTTTTTAATTTTCTGATCCAGTGCCGTCTTAGTTCAAAGAAAAATCCTGTAAATATAAATGTCAGTGGAGCTCTCTGTGCAACCTCACATGCTCTTTTGAGAACAACTCCCCTTCTGAATCCCTTACTTGGACAGTAAAGATCATCTATGACAAAACGATAGACAGCTGTGGCAAAATGTTTCAAAAAGATTCAACCAAATGTATGTCAGGCTGCTCTTCTCCTCATTTATTACAACAGAATCCCATTAAGGGAAAATAATATCTTTATTTAACTGCACTAGAACAGCAGACACTGTGCAACACATGAATGATGCTGTCAAAGACATCTGGATTATTGCAGATTTAAGACACACACACACACTCTTCCTGAATGTGCAAAGAGCTAAAGTGTCATCGTTTCCTCGATTCAACAGCAATAATGCAATCAGGAGGATTTTTCAAATTCGTGATTACACCGTCATGTTCTTCCCGTCCAGCTCCTGATGAATTCACCGGCAGTGGAGCAGTACTGAAAGTGACAGCATGAGCTCAAACGTCCATATCGTCAGAGTCTGATGTGCTGGATGACTGAGATTCGTCCTGATTTTCTCTCCACACAAACCTATAGTTGTTCTCCAACTCCTGCTGCCTCTTTTGTTCCTTGTAAACTTCCTCAGTGCCTCCAGTCTGCAAAACACACAAGCGCCACCTTTCAGATCCAGTGTCACATGACCACTGACAGAGTTAAGTACGCCTCCCACAGTAGAAACCTACAGTTCTTTATATTAACATGAATGCAACCCTTTTTAACCTTTTTAATGCTTACAAATATTTTCATTTCCCTTCCTGATATGAACATAAAAATCATTGTTGATGCACACACAAGGTGATTTAAAAACCCACTCCGATGAAAATGGTGTTTTTAGAGCTTTGAACACATTCTTGTGGCATTTTTCTGATGATAACGGGCACATTTAAAGAAAATTATACTTAAAATTGTGTTTCTGAGTATTTCTTTATTCAAGAGCAGACAAAAAAATGCCTTTGCAAAAAAGATTGTAGTTGTGATGTAGAAAAAAGTGTGAAAAGTGTATTCTTTTAAAGTCAACTGTCAGTGGTAGTTAATTAACTGAGCTTCAAAAAAATGACTCAGAACATGGAGAAATGGCAATGCCTTTGCAGTCTTTCCTGGAATGTTTGCTTACAGCTTTGTAGAACTAACAAGTGGCCTTCTCTTTCAATTTATACACAGCAGACCTGACTAGCATTTGTTTTTAGAGCAGAGAGAACACTACACAGTTAACTGACTAGTATTTAAAAACAACATGCTCATTTTCTGTACACACGACCCCATGCAAGAAGAGAAATTTAGAACTTTTCTAATTGAAACTGGTTTGATTTCCAATCCAAACTGCACAGAAAACTAAGCAAATGCAGGGACTTGTGTCTAACCAAAACCCAGAAGAAATGTGGTTGTATAACAGTTTTCCAGTTACCAGAAGGTTTATGAGCAGCTCCCTGAAGGACTTGGTATCTTCCTCAGTCAGCCACTGATCATCTACCTCTTCCACATTCTGCCGCGTCAGGATCTTCACCTCAATTTTACCTTCAAGGAAAAGAGCGCAGAAGGCGAGCGTGTTGCTGAGTTACGTGAACATTTTTGAAGCACATTGAAACGTTTTCATGTTTGTTAGAATGAAATGAAAGCCGAAGGCAAAAGTGAGGATGAGAGAGAAAGAAAAGACGTGGAGTGACACACCTTTCATATTTACTTTTCTTTCACCTTACCACTGAAAGGCACTGAAAAATGACTTCTTAAAGGTTTATGAAGTGGTATGTTTTGAAGATGAGAAAAGAAAAATCTCTTAAGGAAAGAGATGGAAAGTGGGAAAGCCCCTGAGAGTAGTGGGCCCTCCTCCTCCTCCGTCATACCTTCTGCTTTCAGTCCTGCCTTCTCTAGCTGTTCTTTAACCACGTCCTTTATGTGCTGCCACTGGCGGTCTCCTTCGCCCATCTCCTGAACTTTGAACTCCCCATCCAGGCTGCTGCCTGTTTTATATTTAGTAATTTTGATCTTAACATGGTCGTCAGCTGCTTGGTCTGGGGTGACAAGACAAAGGAGGACAAAAGAGACAAATCACCTCAAACCCATGATCGGGGTCACAGGATGGAGACTGGGATGTCATCCAACGGTTAGGATTCCAGTTCTTTCACTTTTGGTTAAATGATTTAATCTGAAGTCACCCACAAAACTTAAACATCAGTGGCAGCAAAGGAAAATAGAACTTAGTCAAAGACTGCCTTGTAATCTAAGTGTGTCTCTGCTGAGATGAAAGATGTCTCAAACATTGACTTTTCATGGACGGCGTGAGAAGATGACTCAAAGCAAATGGACATGCAGTGGCTGTGGCTGGACTGTTTGACTGCTTACCTGGCTGCTTGGGAGCGCGGCTGGGGCTACCTCCGGTGGCTTCGCTGGCTCTTTGGACAGCTTGCTGCTCTGGAGCGTCTTTCTCCTCCAGGTGATCCAGTAGTTTGTCCAGTGTTGTCTCCAGTGTCTGAGTTGCTTGAGTGCGATCAAACTCCCCTTTCAGACCCTCTGTTTCCAACTCCTGCTGTGCCTACAGGACAGACAAAAACGCACTATTAACAATAACTATTAATAATACACATTTTTAAAATAAATTCGACTGGATTTGATCTTTATATGGATTTTCCTGTCTGTCTACCTCGTTTATGATGTTGTCAAACTCTTTCTGCATTTCTTCCTTGATCTCTTCAATCTTCTCTGATGGAACAGAGAGGTCAGCCACCTCCTCCTCAAACTCTTGTAACAGCTGGTCATCTTCATCTTTCTCCTCTTCTCTGAGCTCCCCTGTGGCAGCGTTTGTCGATGGTTTCTCTTCCCTACTTTTAGCCTGGTTTTCTGCTTTCTAGGAAAAAAAGAAGGCATAAAATCCTTAAGTCCACAGTGTTAAAGAGGAAATATCTAATCCAAGAAAAGGGGGGGGGG
>BSAI01000148.1:1224821-1242037 GCA_036245035.1 Adrianichthys oophorus
ATCTTCATCAATGACTTCATTGTCTGCTGGTGAGACATAATCACCATCTTCTGCCTGTCAGGATGGAAGATTCACATTCAGGTTTGGAGAGGTTCAGGTAAACTAACAACCACACCTTTAGGCGGCCAAGACAGTCAAAGCAGAGGGAAACACTTTAGATGTATCCTCTCCACCTTCAAAGTTTCTAATTTCTTAAGTTATACACTAAGGGATAGTTTAGATTGGTGTTCCCTCGTTTATCGCAAGAGTTGCGTTTTGTCTTGTTGTTTTATAAAACACAAATCATTTATTAAACTGAAACAAAATTTTAACCCAAAAATCAAAGTTTGAACTAAATATTAGGGAAAGTGAATTGTTGTATCCCAACCATTTACCAGGTCTCAAACAAAGATAGTGACACTGCGTGTGCATGCAAACGGATTGCACATACTACATTCAAATGAAATGATATTTAGCATGCACTACAGATTGTCCAATAGCAATGGAACTCAACCTGTGATAGGTGAAATACGAAATGTAGGAATACAAATATTTGAAGGCTGTAAGCCTTAAAACACCTCTGATTCCTGTTGCCGGGCAGTTGTTTCCACTCTTTCTGTTTTTTTAACTCCTTCCCAAAACTCTGTTTCCTTGACTTCAGAGGTCTCAGATCCATCAGCAAAACCTGTTGGAAAATAAAAACATGTATTCATAAAGGCAGAAGAGAAATGTTTAGCAATAAAATCTTCACAGCTGCCAACTTTCTTTGATTATTTGGTGGTAATCGAGCGTTATAGAACCAACCTTTTTCATCCGACTGGTTGGGGTCATTATTGAGTTCAGGTGAAGTCTCCTCCTCTTTCGCTTCCACTGTTCCTTCTGCACCACCATTTCCGGCTAACATCTCATCCAGACTTTTCAGCTCCTCAGAGATCTGCTCTACTTTGCGCTTTGTGTCCGCTAAGAACACAGAAGAAGATCAGGAGAAAGAACAAATGTTCTAAAAGTTCTAGAAACACTTTTTCTTCAATTCTTCAAAAAGAAATAAGACAGAATCTTATTTTCTCTTATTAGAAGAGGGAAAGATGCTGACGGGTTGTTGAGACATTCTGTTTTTGATCCACTCACAGACTTGAGCCTTGACGTAGTCCATGTACTGTTGGGCGCTTAGCGCCGGCTGGCACACGATGCCCTGCGGCTTGGCTGTGGATGGCGGCCGCAGGTAGGGATGCTGACAGGTCCGACTCGTGTGAATGGTCAACACATAGCGACAAGACTGAGGCTCATCTACGCGCGCTATATAGTCATCTGAGCCCTCTTCACATACAAACTGAAATGAAAAGAGTAAAAACATTTAAGTGTGTTTAGGACATAGATGTTAAGAAAACACAAGAGAAATCTTTTTTTTTTTTTTGCTCTTTATTTTAAGAGAATTATAAACTCTGTAAAAAACTCACATTGCAAAAATCAGACGTGTTTCAGGATGGACATTATTTCTAACTCTTTAATATTCAAAAATGGGTAATGAGGCACATTTAAAGGTTTGGAATTAAAGCCTGGTTTAATGTGCCAGGGACTGAACACCAAAGGACTCATTTACCAGGGATGTCACAATTCTCTGTTTAAAACACAACTGTAGGATACACTGAAGCACATTGTGGGGAAAGCGAACCGTTGCATCCCTGCTGCACACATGCGCATGTTGAAAGTGCCAAACAAGTGTTAAATTTAAGGATGCATCATTTATCGTTTTATTGTATTACACCAGGCTGAGTATAAGATAACTGAAAGGTATTTCTTCATTTCTTGCTTATTAGCAAATGAAAAAAAAGATTTCTCTGAATTTTTAGTCTTTTGTTGTTTTGTAAAACATAGATCATTTATTAAACTGAAACAAAATGGTAACCCAAAAATCAAAGTTTGAACTGAATATTAGGGAAAGTGAATTGTTGTATCCCAACCATTTACCAGGTCTGAAACAAAGACGGTGACACTGCGTGTGCATGCAAACGGATTGCACATACTACATTCAAATGAAATGATATTTAGTAGGCTCTACAGATTGTCCAATAGCAATGGAACTGAAAGAATAGGCTGCAGCTAAAACAAATGAAACAGTTTGCAAACCTTGATGACAGTATGACACATAAAATATGCACGGCGTTTTCTGCAACAAGCTTTGAGGTGGGACGCTAAGGCCTTTGCAGTGCACACTGCAAACATCAGTCTGTTTCCATAATCTTTGTCTTTGGCATTTCAAAGTGTTTTTACTAGAGCAGAAATGATGCTCTGTTGTCTTGACGTTTCAATGTCCCTCCTTGAATCAGCGACTGCAGCCAAAGTCTCTCCAGTTTACCTGCGTTTCAAACATCAGCCAACACCTTGTTTCCATTCGATAAATCACATTGTATGCACTCAGTCGCTGCATCGATTTGCTTTAACAACGGTTTTTATTTAAAAAAATCTTAAAGTTTGAACATGTCTGCAGTAAATCAAGCCCAAAATCTAACAGCAGTTTGATCTTTTTGATCACAGCATGTGTCACTGTGTGTGCTTTTTATCTGGCATTCAGGAACTGCTGCTCCGTCTGTTCTGTGCTCTTCAGTGCTCCAATACAACCACTTTAGATGATCACAATGCACTATGCACTCAGCTATGCCAACTGCTGTGAATGTAAAGTGTATCCTTAGTTCCAAAGGTAACGAAAGTAAAAAGTCAAACTCAACACGCATAAAACAGAAAAAGTCACAAGTGTTTTCTGTAAATGCTCTGTTCAAACGTCTCACCCGAACTTCCGCCTCTCTTAGGTTTCCGTTCAGGTCACATTTGGAGCCATTGACATAGGTCTGACTGTGATGTCGCTTCAGTTTGTGCTGCTTGGAGGCCTGGTGGATAAGGAAAGGGTTCAGTCCTGGAACTTTGTTTTATTACTTTCTGAAACAATATACATACTTCCTATTGGCAGAAGCACCAATACGGTATATGCAATAAAACAATATGTACTTTACTCTCTCTGCAAATGTTTATTACCTTTAAGGGACCACAGTTTTTACAATCCTTGTGTATACAGTCATTATGTCTCAGGGATTTTTTCATTGTCTGATACAATAAGGACAATTGTTCTTTTTTGTTGGTTGTATTTTTCTTACTTATAATCCCTTTTAAATTCTGCTCCACTCTGCCATTTTAAATGAGAGACAAGCCTGTTCGTTAAATGTAAATGATAAACAATTTAAAGCTTTGACGTTATCTGGTGTCAGACTGTCACCTTTTGTTAGGTTCTAAAAAGTGACAAGTCAGCGTAAAAACCTCCTTTCTAAAATGTTTTATATGATTTGGATGTTGTGACCTTTGGTTTGAACAACAGAAAGAATTAAAATGGCATTTGTGATGGATCAACACCTCTGCCAAATGATGGGGGTCATTAGCTGGCCTTTATTCAATGGGTTCAGTATCAAATGCATTTCAATGCCTATCTCATGTTAAGGGTTGAGCTCATTTCACCATGAGTTCTGATAAACATTTGGGGCTTAAATACATATGATCCATTTTACCTTTGCTGTTTTGTTGTCCCAGTCAAATTCAGAGTCAAAATAGCCCAAAACGAGAACATCCCCTTTAATTTCTGAGTCTGAGCATAAAAGAATTCAAGTCAACATCAAGTTTAATAAAAATGTGTGGAATAATAATGAGAAAGAAAGAGTCACCTTCAAGGTGGTATTGTCGAATGTGTTTACTGTAACAAAACTCATACGTCCACCAGTCTTTTGTCTGCATGAAACAAGAAAGAAACAGCATCTTATTAAATAAGGACTTTCTGTCATATTTATTACATAAGGCAATGTTCAATTTATTTTAAAACCAGGTAAAATAACTAACAGGACACTAGTTTTCTTTTTTACTGGCTTAAAGGTAACTTAAAGCTGAATGAATGTCATTCACTTCTGGGTGAAAGAGCTAACCATTCAGATGGAATGGTTTATCAGGTTTCTTTGGACCATATAACATTTCATTTCTGTTTGATCTGGAAGTAGAATTTGTAGTAATTAAAACAGAAAAGTAGATGTTAACAGGATCGTTCACATAGTCAAAGCTAGTGTGACAACAACTTTTTACGGCAATTTTATGTCTTTAACCATAACACCAATAAGTAACGTGCCATTAGCAGGAAACCTAAGGATCATGACCAAAACATGTCAATATTTTTTAGCTGTTGCAGGTTGGTTGCATAATGGAGGAGGTGGTAAGTGAGTAGGTAACATGCAGAGTTAAAAGGGTGGCATAAAAATAGGATCATCAGATTTACAAATATGTTTCCCCAGGTGTCTAGAATACAACAGGGTCTTTAGAGTACAGTTACTTGCCAAAGTAGTTATCCCTGCCAGAATTTGTATCCTCCTGCCATATCATAGCGCTCATACTTTGTCTCAAAATGTGTAAAAAGAAGGTGAATGTCCACAATGTGTCTTCTTCTGGTGCTGCTGAGGGTTTTTGTGTTATGCTTACAATGGTTGTTTGAAGGCTTTCCACATTTTTTGATTAATTTAGGATAAGAAAAACCATACATAGAAGCATTGTGGAAGCATTTGCAAACAGACAATAATAATTATCGTCTAAACCAGGAGTCGCCAACCTCTGGAACGCATGCCACCGTTGGCACATGGAGGGAAAGACAGTGGCACGCCATGGTGTGACAGCAATTGGCACTTATTCTGTTGTCTGATTGTTTTTTCAGATCTGAAAAGAGTGAAGATCTCTTCTCACAATGATCTTTGTTCCCCCCGGCGTCATAAAGAAAGGGTCCATTCACAAAGCGCTGTCACTGTGGCGCCCACCCATATAAACACAGCGCCTTTTTTTCATAAAACTTTAAAGTTTCACACAAAGTACATGAGTTTTTGAGTCAGCCTTCATGACAGGGCGATTTACGTTAATTTGCACCAAAGAAAAAAAACTCATTTGTCACGGTCAAATAAAGACGTTGTAAGAATTCTTGTGTTTTCTAACGGTCGCCACTGAGACGACAGGTGTGGCGATTTGAGCGTGTATAAAAGGTTGGTGGGATTTCCAGTTTTAGAAGGAACATGCCTTCTGCACAATTTGCAGTGCACGTTACTCTGTTTTTGGTCAGATTTAAAACAACTAAAATTATTTTTGAGATGCCGGACAAGTTGACCGGTTGATTAAAAAAAAAAAAATCAACCGGCCAGACATATATATTTTACGAGTCAAAAATTAACACTATTTGCCACAGATATTTTACTTTTTGGAACATTTTCTGACTTTATTTTTAGGAAAATGAAATTGCAAAAAAGTAATTTCTAAATGGTATGAACACGTCTTTACTGACATCTAACTGTAAACTGTAAACAAGGACAGATTTAGTAGATTTTCTAATTCTGCCTCCAGGTGATCACATTTCATATTATTTTAATATTATTAATATTAATATAATATTAATATTATTTTTACATTATTTTAATAAATCATGACGATGAACCGCCTGAAAACAGTAAAATGTTTTGGGTTCTTGACATTATATACCATCATTGAAATGAAAGCTGCAGCTTTAAGGAGGATTGAGCACAACATCTGACAGGTCACAGTTTTCAGTGTAACACAGACTCTGTGATGCTACACAGACGCTGCTAAAACAGTGGATTCAATTCTGTTATTATTTAGAAAATACAGTTTTTATGAATGTCCTATGAATTCATCTTGTTGTATTTATCCGCCGCGTCTTAAAGGCCGGTCTGTGAAAATACTTTCTGACTTTAAACCGGTCCGTGATCACACAGGACACACAGAACAGCTAGTTAGCATCATAGCATTAGCGGCTAACAAGCTAGCATCATAGCATTAGCGGCTAACAAGCTAGCATCATAGCATTAGCGGGTAACAAGCTAGCATCATAGCATTAGCGGCTAACAAGCTAGCATCATAGCATTAGCGGGTAACAAGCTAGCATCATAGCATTAGCGGGTAACAAGCTAGCATCATAGCATTAGCGGCTAACAAACTAGCATCATAGCATTAGCGGCTAACAGGCTAGCATCATAGCATTAGCGGGTAACAAGCTAGCATCATAGCATTAGCGGCTAACAAACTAGCATCATAGCATTAGCGGCTAACAACAGCGCTGTCTCTAAATCAACACATTTTATGAATCTGTCTGTTGCTGCTTTAAGTGAAGCAGTTTTATCCTCCAGTTCTGACTGGATCCTGTTAGAAATCTCCACATATTCTGCTGTTTCATCAGCCAAACTAAACGCTGCACAGGTGAAGTGACTGCGGGGGTGTTGCGTTGCGTTTGTTTACTATACGTGCAGACAGTAGAGGAGAAGAGGACAAAAGAAATTCACCAGAAGAAGAGCTAATATATATGACTGAATTTACACAAACATTTACTCTCCGTGTGGCGACTGACCCTCGAACTTTTACTCGCCAAAGAGGAGAAAATGCTCTTGACTGGAGAGTGTTAATTTCAGAGTCCCCTGTGGCTACATAGTAAGGCAGTAGCATAAAGGCTCTTGCACAAGGACCCACACTGAATGAAGCTCATTGCAAACCCTGGGAATCAAACCCTGATTTCCCGTGTACAACTCCTGCACTTAACCAACTGAGCCATCCAGCAGCTACATAGTCTTCTCATATACATAGTTAATGCTGGTTTATAGTGAATTTTTTTATATCATGATATTGTTTTTTCCATTTCAGATGATAACGATATATATCATGATATAAATGACATAACTATATTTGCTTAATATAAACACTCTGTGGCTCATTAGAGAAATACAAGTCTATTGCGATGGGCTCATTTTGCTAGCTAGAAAAAGTACTATTGCAATATTGACAGCTATCGTTTTATCGCCCAACCTACTACATAGGGATACAGGGATAAAGACTTTGGCACAACACCAGCATCAGCCAATTACATTTGAGAGGCAGCCATCACGTCACCTTAGCCTTTCCCCAAAGTTTCTATGAAAGTAGGAGAAACAAATGAAGACTAAAGACTAAAACAGAGTTCACCTTCAGTAGGCATGGAGCTTTGAGCATGGGCTTCAACAGATCCGGGATGTCTGGACCGCTGTATCCCTGGGAGTCCGGCTCAGAAGCTGCGTCTTGATGAAAGCGCACAGCCTGGACTGGGAGGCGGCACTCATAGAGCTGCTTATACTTACTGGACACCATCATGACCTCCTCTGTCTTAGTCTAAACACACGAGAGAGGCGTTTGCGGGAAAATGCAGACATTTGTACTACTTCTGTTTGAGAATTAGCGGAAATTTACCCAAAAACTAATTCAAAGTAGCTACTTGTTTTGGTGTTCGTATGAAAACATATGGTATTCTGGACTGAATATTGGTAGTGACAGCTGTCTTTACACTGTTCTCTAAGTACAACTCTGTAAGTCACCGAAGAACAACCTCAACATAAAACATGTTTAAATAAATAAAATCATCTTAGTGAAATCAAACCTACATGCCAATAACGGCATTTATTTAGCGACAGCTAGCCAACATTCTAGCTAACAAGCTAGTCAATAACAGCTCACGCACCTGCCCCAGGATGACGGGATCAGGAAGAATCTGAATTCCATACTTCATTTCATTCAACTCCTCTATATTTAAAAAAGCTGGGACACATAACGGGCATATTAACACAAAAATATACAATTTCTTCAGCCATCGCACCAAGGAAGCAGCCATCATTGACCCAGAGAACAGATTCCCTGACATGGTGAAAGCTGATTGGTCAGTGGGACAAGGCCTGTTTAATTATTGGCTGATTTCTGTGTCAATCATCGGGCCTTTTTTTTTTTCTTTTGAGTTTGGGGTATCTTTGTTTTTATCACCAGCGCAGCACACGATAACGGGGAGCCTAAAACTGTCCGTGACGAATGCTAATTCACTAAATAACGTCACACTAGAGAAACAAAGGAACATATGAAAACATTCAGACTGGTAGGAGGAGTTTTAGACAAAAAACTCTGACTAATTAAAAACATTTTCATCCATAAATGCATCAAAATGTATTGTTTTTGTCTAAAGAAAAAAAGAAACGATGAAGGTATTTTTAAGAGCAATAAAAAAACAGCGTCTTAAAAGAGCTTACTCTTACTCAGATACTCTTACTCAGTTATCAAATACGCGCCGCTCAATAATGGCAGAGATGTGACGCCATTCGCTCTTCTCTGCCGGGCCGCTGTTCCAGCAGGGGGTGGGCTTCCTCCGCGAGCATGACTACAGTATATGGATGGGTCCAGCTCATCCTCCAATTCTGCTGTGATTCCTCCCGGTTCTCGTCTCATCGCATTTGCCAAAGCCTTTACGGACGGATTTATGTGGAAGGCGCGTCCGCGCGGACGCAGGCTGCGCAGTCCTCAGCGCGCGTCTGAAGCGCGGCCATGAAGCTGCTGGTTATTTGGTCTCTAATAGGCGGCTAATTTACAGAAAGCCTGCAGTCAGCGCGGCATGTGCGAGCATTTTCAGCACTACAAGATCATACATTTTCTGAAGAAAAACCTTCCAAGGTAGGAAAAACGTGGGATTTTTATGAACAATTATATTTGCTTTCTTAGTAATTAAAGCCTGGTTTTGTTTCTCCTCATTCAAGCTGTTAAATCAGAAGCAAAATCGCGCTTTTCAGTGCATGTTCTGGCATTACCATAAATAGGCTGAAGGGCCTGTGTGAATGCTGACAGTGGATGGATGCTTTGCATTCACGGACGGTCAGATGAACAAATGACACACTTGAAGGGCACATTTTCAAAATGTGTGTTAGAGATTCTTGTGTTAGAGATAGACTTTTACCCCTTTTTCCAGCTCCAAACAGTGGGTCATTATCTAAATATCCTACCGGGGGTGTCAGGGACAGAGCATAAAAAGAAGACTTCTGTCTCCCTCTGCCAGCACTGAGATTCACATTTGCAGCCAAGATTTGCATCACAATGCAGTGGGATAACTATCTGAAAACACAGATCAAATCTGCATGCACATCTTCACTGTCTGGGTGCAAGATAACTCTTGTTCCTGAGTTAGAGCGGCATATCAGGGACAACGACCAGAATAATGAAAGTGGAGTGGAAGGAAATTAATTCCACCCCATGACCTTCGCTGCTGGGATTCATAACAGGAAGTGGTTCCAAGAAGCCTCAATCCCATGGACTTCTATAGAGAAATAAACAGCTATTGCTCTGTCATTTTGCTTGTCAGAAAAACCATTCTTGCTATAATACCTTTTTTTAAACATGTTTTCAGAATCCTTTTTTCATTATGTTTTTCTAAAGTGCAGGTTATTCAAGTTATAAATTGACCAATCAGGTGCCTCAGTAAAAGCATGTGGTCTCCCATAAAATGTTATTAAATGTTATAAAAACGGCGACTGGATTGACTTCTTTTGGTTGGAGTTAGAAGTTAAACCATTTTCTATGTGTGATGTCATACTCAGTCCAGTTCTCTTATACAGTCAATGCTTCCGCCCCTTTAAACAACAATGTTGATCTACATTCGTTACAAATGCTGTTTTAAAAAAATCAAGTTCGAGATCAGGTTTAAGACCATGCACGTTCTAGCTATCTGTGTACATTCTTTCACATTACATCTCTATACATTCTTTATAGAGGTTTTCTTTAAAATATAACTGCCACTTTTAATGTGATAATGACTTAGGCTGTGTCCAAATTCATACACTACTCCCTAACTACTAAAAAGCTACATAGTGCCCTGGATTTTAAAAGCAATTTGAACACCACGCACACTACTTTTTGGTCGCCGTTCTTCTTCAGGTGTTGTTTATATGGCGGTTGACAAGCAACTTAATGGTTCCATTACCGCCACTACCTGGTCTGGAGGCTAACTGACTGTCTTTTTTCAAACACCAATTATCACGTCACCGGTTTGCCGAAGTAAAAACCTAATAAATGTGAACAGTTTATGAATGTACTTTGTTCTCAATCTTTTATTCATTGTTTTAAATAAATGAATTAATGAACTGTGTTCTGATGATAAAAACAACCTGGCTGGTTTATTAAAAATTTAAATTACATACATTTTTGTGAAGAAACTTACTGTTTTTGTTCATAAATTAAACGAAAAATAACTAGTCCGTCGCAATGTTTATTTTTGCACAGCTGAGCCATTTACACGCTCGTGCGAGGCAGTAATCTTTCTGTACTTCTTTCTTGTACTTAACTGAAAATTACTTCCAATATTAATCTTTCCATGTTCCTGTTGGCAATAATTCAATTGTTTTTAGTTTGATTATAGTGAAAACGATCTGAAATGAAGCGTAGAGGCAAGTTGTAGCAGACGTCTCAGATTACTCAGGGTTACGCCATCTGCTGGGTAGGAGTTTAACAATCTTTTCCAACATTGGGTTATGATTTGATTCTGATTATTATATATAATAACCTTACTACAATCTTGTGAGTTCAGAGAAAATGTATGGATTTTTCTTTATAGTTAAACCATATCAGCCTTCAACACAAAGTTTTAAATCATTTTATCTACAAAAAGATTTACAGCACACTCGTTTTAAACAAAAATACTTACTTTTTATATTTCCAGCATTCATAAATACTTTATAAAATAAATGTAAGACATCATAATAAACAGAAAATTTCAAAAATTAAACTTAATTTCACAAATAAAATGATTAATGTTAACGTCTCTGCTGCTTTGCCAACATAAAGGTGCCCATCCTGGCCCTCTATACTTATGGTCAGTCTGGCACCAGACCGGATTTTCGGTCGACCCGCAGGACCATAGAGCGTCTGGTGGAGCAGCTTCGGGTTCCTCACGCTCTGGGGTGGGCACAGGACACTGAGGTCCTGGTGCTCCTTTCCTGGCTGGCGTCTGGCACATCTTACCGTGTGTTAGCCAGGACCTTTGACACGCCACGCTACACTGTGTCCACAGAACAGCAGACCACATCCTCCAGCTGGTGCGCATGGTCATCCGGGTCCCCAGCGTGGATGAACTGCCATTAGTCTCTGTTGGTTTTGAGCAGCTCGCTGGATCTGCTGCCTTCCAAAAGGTCGTGGGGAGCTTCAACGTCTGCCACATAAGAATAAAGGCCCCAAAAGAAAATGCAGCTCATTATTTTAACAGGAAGCTTTTTTATTCAATCCAAATGCAGGCTGTATGTGGCTCTAATGCCACATTTTTAGACATTTTTGTTGGGTGTCCAGGATCAGTCCATGATTTACAGGTTCTGTGTAACAGCCCAATTTTTGTCAAACACCCATCTGAAGGATTCATCATTTTGGGTGATGGTGAAAATTTGAACTTGGACGTGATAGTCTTTAGGTTCACTATCCATATTCCCATCCTGCCACCACATATACCTCAGGAAATTTCTGTCTTCAGGGCAAACATGAACATGATGGAACATCTTTTCTACATCACATATGATTGCAACTTGGTGCTGGTGGAACCTACAAAAAACTCCTATGAGAGTATTAGGTCTGGTGTGGTGCCCTCACTTTTAGCAGCACAGTCAAACACATGTCTGATTTTCTTGGATGGTATACTCCGTGATGAGTTATGTACCATGTGTTACCATCGTTGGATGTGCTGTCTGTTTCTTCTGCATCACCGTCTTCAAAGACACTGGTCATAAATCTCACATAGTCTTCTTTGTATTTTGAATTTCTTTGCATCTTTCCTTTCAGATGTTTCAAGCATAGTGTTGCAAGCTGTTTATTATTTGGAAGTTGCAGGCGCTCTCTGAAAGGTAAAGGCATTTCCAAATGACCTTCATGGTTGTAGTGAATGTTTTCCTTCAGGAGCTGCAGAAACTGGAAATCTTCTTGAGATATGTTTTCTTCTTTGGGATTTGTGTCCTTAAAATCTGTTTCCAATACATTAATGACAGAAGAAGGTGTGATGGATGGCAGCTCTTTCACCTGAATACGATGGCATGCTCCAGTTGCGTCCATAGCACTTGCCCAATGCTTCATAGATCCCACTACGCTCCGCCCTAAATCTGTTTTTACTGCATTGGGGCCGCAGTCGTTGCCTGGGATTACCTTTCTTGGTTTCAAAGCTCTTGCACAATCATAGCCAATCAGAAGTGCTGCAGGACAGTCCAACAGATTGGGTATTTCCTTCACTATACTGTGTAAGTGAGGCCATGCTTCTGCCGTTTTACAAGTGGGTATGCTGCTTTGTTCAAGTGGAATGTATTCACGGGTATATGTGGGGGGTAGTTCTATGCATTCTTGCGAGGTGTACCCTCTTACTTTAAGCCCATTTACCTGAAAACTTGGTGTGATTGAACCTTTCGCTGTCATTGTTGTAAGTTTTAGCTTGACAGGTTCAGTGTCTGTTTTAAGTTTGTCCAAAAATGTTTTGGTCAATGAAGGTATTGCTGCTTTGCATGTCCAGCAAAGCGTAAACCAAGATCTCCTGTTCATTATCCTTTCTGCATGACAGCGAGACAGGGACAATCATTGAAGTGTGATCACTGTGGTCCACTCCCACATTGTTCCAAACTGCATGAGTTTCAGAATTTGGTTTGTTATTCTGAATTCCACCACAGGTCCTCGAGTTTTTGATTACCTTTGTTGTATTCAAGGCATTTGCTTTAACGCGTTTTTGCTCTTTGGGTTTTCAAGTCCCTTCAATGCAAACAAAGAGGATACTGGGTTGCATGCCATTTGCGCTTCTTCAGCCACGAACTTTGCAAACTCAACAAATCCTGGATATTCCTTTCCTTCATCCAGCGTTTGGGTCACATGTCTGTTCCATCGAGTTGTTACCCAGTCTGGAAGTTTTAGGAGTAATTTTTGATTTTCCTCACAGTCATCTAAGATCCTAAGACCTTGCACATAGTGGATAGCATTTTTACAGGAAATGAGAAAATCACTGAACTCTCTTAACCTGAGTGACTCTTTTGACCTAATCTTTGACCAGCTGCTTAGTTTTCTTCTGAATGCTCTCTGTATTACAAAAGGCCATATTGCTTATTCAAGGCCTTCCAAGCCTGAATGTAGGCTTCTTCATCAGTGCGATAGAACGTTCCCTCCAACACACTAAGAACTTCTCCACTTATGTATTTTTTCAAATAGAATAGTCTACGTGCTGAACTTACACAACCACTTTCTATAAGAACCTTGAAACATGTTCTCCACTCCACAAACTTCAGAGGGTCTCCACTAAACACAAATGGTTCTGGAGCTGGAAGTCTGGTGTTTGTCAGGGATTCCCAGCAACCTGGATGTCACGGGTTTGGGGAACTGGAACTCTCTCAGAAACCTGAATGTTGTTTGTGAGTGAAAGAGCTTCTGGAGCTGCACTCGGATGAACTTGAGGATGCAAGCTACAGTGCTGCTGTTCTGTGGGCTGACTTAATGAAGTGACTTCTACCTCATTATTTCTTATTTCAGCTTTTACTTTTGCTTCCTCTTCAACATACACATTATATTCTGCTTCGGTTGACTTAAGGTCTCTGTGTACTTCCAACATTTTTAGCTTTTCTTGTTGAATCACAATCTCCTGTCTCGCAAATAGCAATTTCTCGGTTAACTTCAGCCCTTTTTGCTGCTAAGCCTGCAGCAGCATCTGCCCTTTTAGCTGTTACATGACTGCTTTGAGGACTTAAATCATGCTGACTCTGTTCTGCTCTAGATACTGTTGATCCATATATTGACCTTGCATCCTGTTTTTGCAGTAACATTTGGAGTGATTCCTTTACTGCTTCAGCATCAAACTTCTTGCCTACATCTGCATAAAGCCTTTTCAACAGTAGAATGAGTTCAGCAGAGACTGATGTACAACTGTCCATTGTCCTCCTAATGTCTTGAGATAGTGCAGATAATGCACGTATTGACTCATGATGATGTTTTACGTCACATTCAGATTGTTCCATTGAACGAATTCTCTCACCTAACTCAGATTTGGAGCATTTCACTTTAAGTTTGGATCTCGTCAACTGAACTACTGCCTTGAATTGCATGTAATTTGACAAAAAACTTCTTTCTCTCTTTATCAAGTCATCTTTCTTTAGCTCCAACATTTTTTCTGTCAAACGTCTCTCTCTCTCTCAGAACGTCTAACATTTGAGTCATCATGAGAACCTGGTTGTATTTTGATTTTGTGTATTTCCATGTCTGCACATATCTCTTCCATGCACATCTCCATGTGTTCCCTTTCTGAATCATCAAGGTGAACACTGTTTAACTTCTCTTCTAACTGAGCTTTCTCAAACTGTAAAGCATCAATTATGACCTCTAGATCAAAGGTTTCAGTCGTCATTATCGGAGCAGAATAAACAAAATTCACGATATCTTTAAATGTTCACTAACAAAAACTTACTTCAAGTGACAAACTTCAATAACACAAACAACTTAGAACACGTCAGATTTCCACCCTTTTTTTTTTTCTTTTTTTTTTTACAAACTCTGTTGATCAGTCTGACGTGTTTAGTCATAGAATGAACTGTGCTGAGTAGTTCAGTCGTTTTTCGTCTCTGGGATGGCAGCATACCCTGCCACACCCACAACTAAATGGTGGTAACCCCTCTGCACGACACATTTTCTTTTTTTCCACATATTTAATACATTTGCAGTTTCATTCATAAATGAACACGCATTGCTTTGAGTTAAAATATACATTTATTTTGTGCTTATTTGAAACACACATTTTGTTGGGTTTACTCATTTTGGTTTGCTTAATTTCACCTGTTTTGAGTTGCCAGTGCTGAGGGTGTGCTGGTCGCTGTGGGTGTGGTTGAGGTTCTGCTCCTGGAGCTGTGCTGTGGGACCTGGCCAAAGGGGGAAATGAAGCCACCACAGCTCTTATATGCTTGAGCCACTGGGTAGGGAATTGGGCATGCGCCATCTCCGATAGCCTCCAAGGGGAGAAATCATGGACTCATTTAATGTTTATTTGCTTTGTTTCAGTTAAGTGCTATTTATTTGTTGTTCTCATTTTGTACTTCTGGTTTGTTCTTTCTTTTCCACTGAAAACAGTCAGTTTGTTTCTGTTATTTGGTCTGTTCAGTTGGTTAAGTTAAAGTTTATTGCCTCAGTTCATTCTGTTCTGTTGACCTCTTTTAAGGGCCCAGTTTGTAAATAATATTTTTTGGGGGGAAAAATTGAAGCTTTCATTTTTGATAACTCTTCTGTTGTCCTCTTGAGCCGCTCAATCCCTCACAGTCTCCATTGATGTGGCTGCGCGCTTCAGCTATCCCGCTGCTGTGGGCCTTTTCCAATGCCGACCATGATGACTCCTGCTAGCTTCCCTCGTGACAACTGGTCACGTTTTTCACCATAGCTGCTCCTTTCATTCTTCAATCTGTTCAGAAAAAGCCACGCTTCGACTGCTGATCTTTTGGTTGTTTATTTTCATGAACCAAACAAATCACTGTGAAAAACTATCAAAAAAGACAAATTACACTCTTCAGAATATACATTTACATAAAGATTTATAATTTTACACTACAATAAAATATTACCGTGTGCCTTCTGATCTTATCTTAAGGAGTTGCTATTCTATTTTCAGTCTTTGTGCTTCGTTCTCTTCTTCCAGCTTGTTCTTTGCTTTCTTTTCTTGTAACACTATGGCTGCTTGCTCCACGAGGCTCGTTATGACCCAACACATGAACAGTACATGGCACTGCCCCTTTTTTGTTCACCACAAGGGGTCAGCAATGAGACAAATGTAGAACAAACTTACAGAATTATAGAAAATACAAAATAAATTATTACAAACTACAAAAACATTTTGAGACAGCTACACTAGATCTTACATGGCAGGCTTTGGCTACTTTCACCTCTGCCTGCAATCATCAGCAAAATTCCCGGTGTGTTTTCACCAGGGTTTGTCTGTCTGTCAAGAGGACCTAGCTGCAGGTATCATGGCAGATAGACCCGATGGATGTCCAAAGGAAGTTGTATTTCATCTAAAGGGCGGTTGTCAGTGATCTTGAAAATAGAAGTTGTACTTTTGTTTTGGTTTTTTTGTTTTTTTTTAAATTATTTTTATGGCTGATCAGCCGCATTCAGGAACCATTTGATGGTTAATCCCTAAACATAACCATAATCCTAACCTTAACCCTTCCTCTAGGTCGGTACAAGTTGCTGCATGTATTTAGAAAATTAAGTCAGAATAGACACGTAATTTTGCTCTGAGGTGTCACTGGATAAGAAAAGTGTTACGGATAAACAACATAGTCATCATCATCATTTTCCAATCCGCTTTATCCCTTTCGGGGTCACGGGGTTGCCGGAGCCTAACCCGGCTACTCATGGGCGAAGGCAGGGTACACCCCTGGACTGGTCGCCAGTCTGTCGCAGTAAACAACATAGTATTACAATAATTACAAAATTGCAATCAAAAGATTGCAGACAAACCTCAAAAAAGACAAAAGCACAGATAGCGCCTATATTTATATAAACAAGGAAAAAAATGTTCAGATCAGCAAGTTAATGGTTACTGACTTTAAACTGGATCAAATGCGTATCCTTTTTTTCTGCAGAATCTTAATATTTGTTTTCATGAGAGCAAAAACTTTCAAACTGTAACCTAATATCCGAGCTGACACATTGCATTTATTGCATTAACTAAACATTGAATAAAAAGCTGCAGACTGTTATTACTTTTAATGCTTTGAAAGAGTAAATACCAAGAGGTACCCAGCTGCAGATGAAACGGACATTAAACATCAAAATCCAGGAGCAGGATTTCACCTTTCCTTATCAAGGCCCCGACTCCTGTGGCTTCCTCAGTGGCCCTCGGTTGCTGAAAAAAATCTGAGAAAATAGGCAAACATAAAAACAAATGATGTGTAAACACACAGACAACTGATGATATTTTAAGAGATCCGCTGGTCACTTACATTTAGGGTTACATTTTTAGCTCAAAGCAATTCACAAATACGTCGTATAAAGCACAAGTAAGATTAAAAATTGAAGGTTGAGAAGTTTGCGTGGTGAAAACATTGACTGTAAAAACAATATCAATAAAGTGATATGTCTATGGGTGAAAACGGACTCATTCTAATGTCAACATGGACTTTTGAATCGTTCAGATTGAAGTACTTAGCGGAAAAAAGACATTACTAGTTAACTAGTTCACATTTTTTGCTGTTACTAGTTAACTAGTCGTACTTTTGGCATTACTAGTCAGGCTTAAAACAAGCTTCAGACAAGCTAGCAGCTAATGTTTTTAGCCTGTTGGTTACATGGAGCTAGCAGCTAATGTTTTTAGCCTGTTAGCTACATGGAGC